>VHZZ01013823.1:13403-28932 GCA_009801015.1 Silene noctiflora | reverse complement strand
ACCCGCCCTATTGAAGAGACCCGTTGACTGACTGATGTGGATCATATTCATGCATATTTAGTCCCCTAACTAGCCTCGTTCCACATTCTTTTACATGATTATTGGGTCGTTCCTTGTCTTTAACTTCCTATTTGCTATTCTATGAGGTTTTGGTGCCTTTGGTAGAAGAAGAGCACTAACCTTGCTTAATTGGAGCATTTCGGAGTTAAATTGATCGTATCCAAAGATCAAGCATCAAAGAGGATACCAAGACTAAAAGTCTTAGTCAATAAACCAAGATTTGGAATGGTTTGGATGTTAAGCCCCCTCGAGTTGTTGTTCAACAACGACGACAAATGTGCCATTACAATAGGAAATTGCTTGGACCCAAATTAATAATTTCTTTTTTATCCCTGAAACTATGCTATATGGAACATCGTTGAAAAATCAAGTAGTCTAGGCTTTTGAATCACTCCAATAGGATTCCGGATGAGGAAATGACGCCCGTTTTACGTTTCAAGCTCAACTAGCAGCTCATCTCACTCGAGATGAATTTATCTCGCTCGAGATGGACTTGAACTCGCTCGAGCTCTGGGGAACTCGTGCAAATTGTCCGGCAGAATGATTCTCTTTCAAGCAAGGACTCCTACGAGTCCTAATAGCTCTAGCAAGTCTTTGGACTTCCTTAAGGGGTCTATTCGTCATTTAATCTCCTAATCAACCCTAATCTTGTAGCTACTATATATACCCCATTTGTAATAATTTGGAGAATTAAGCTCCTTAGATTAGGTTAAAGCCTCCTTAGTTTAGGTTAAGCCCGTAGATTATATTAGATTAGATTAGATTAGACTTTAATCTTTTCCTCAATTTACCTCAGTCTTTCAATAATCAAACTTTCAATATTGTTCTTGCACTTTACTTCTTCAATTGTTTACAGTTGGGTTTCTTGGGTTTTGTACTGAGGACTAAGTGACAAGTCTTCATCTTTATTCAATATCTCCTTCATTTCCTTTAATGTTGGTATAATTTCTTAATCCCTTTTTATTTAATTGTTAATTATTTGCTGAATACCTTGCTTACTCATCATGTTTGCTTGTGTTATGATGGATGACAACATTGTTAACATGCTAATCTTGATGTTTAGTGAGTAGTTTTATTGTTAGAATTAATGGGGGATTAGGGGAGTAATCATAGGTTTCGATCTTGCTTAATGAGTTCATATGAATGATTTGTATGTTGTGTTTTCACTTATGCACGTGTTATGTTTGATGAAATGCTTGATTGACAACCTAGCATGATTTTCTATCTCTTTAACAATACTTGTAAGACATAAATCTACTCAAGGATTGTTAGACCATGTATATAGTTGAATAACGAGAATGAAGTCGTTGTAGGTGTTGTAAAGCTTTAAGCTCGGCTCCAGGACCTAATTTCTCTAGGGATTGTAAGACAAAAATCAACTCGATCCCAACATAATTACAATCGTTTACCGGATTCATTGCTATGTTCATACCATGTTTCCCCTATGAACCCATGACACCCTAGTGTTTATTAATCATTTATTTACATTTCCTACTTTCCATGTTTCTTTCTATTTTCTTGCCTACTTTAGTTTAGACCAACCCCATATTAATTGTGACGCCCTTAGCACAACTACCTCTAGATTTACCAATGCATATGATGTGACGGTCTTTATGGTTATTGTATGATTGAGTTATGATGGTGATATTTTATTGTTATTGTGAGCCATTTCGAGAGATGGTCTCACCTCGATTGTTCGCCTCTTATGTTTCTCAACGCAAGGGAGATGTGCACATTAATGGACTTGGGTTCGTTCGCTGCGATGAGGGGGGATTAGGTGGTATGACTGCGGTCCCCACTGGCGGTGTGGATTACTTATTGCGATGGGTAATCTGGCAGGACTACACACCTTGGTGTGTAGTCGGTTACTGGTTACTATGGAGTTTGGAGATGATGGTTACTGTTCACTATGACTACTTATGCATTATATTATGTTGTGTTGTTATACAGTTGACTGACCTCGTTTCATGTTTTCAAATCTGTGATGATCCATTCGGGGATGGTGGGCAGGGTGATTTACAGGTTTAGTTCGGATGTATGGATGTGATGCTTCTTGTTCGATGCTGCGGGTTGAGAGATCGTATGACATAGTGTTGCTCTTAAATGTTAGTGGAGTCATCAGTTGTACTTTGTTTTCTTATGTAACCGAGTTGTACTTAGTCTACCGTTGTATTTATGTAAAGAAACTATTAAATGTTCTTGGATGGTCAATTTCATATATACTTACCTCGGGCAACCGAGATGGTAGCGCCCTTAGTTATCAGGGAAGCCCTAGTTAAGGCTCCTTGGTAAGTAGGAGTGTTACAAAGTGGTATCGGAGCGACGATTTTGGAACCTGTAACAAATGAACCTAATGAACATAGGGTGTCAATTAAAATGAACCTAGTGTATGTGTGTTGGGAGGCCCTTGCATTTTATTTTAGGTGAGAAGGTGCCCTCATTCCAGAATCCCGACCCCAACATACTTAAGCCAGAAATCTCGGGGTGGGACGTTGAGTTGAAACTGCATGTGTGTTGTGTGATGAATGTGACTCACTTATGTGTGGCTATGTGTAACTAATATAAAGGTGATATTAGTATGTGGTGTGGATGAGGTATTCTACTTAGTAGTTGCATGTGTGTTGGTAATGATATATGGGTAAGTTTATGATTAATGAGTTGTTTTAATTGCTAGACTATTTGGAAGTGGCAGGCACGAATGTTTTATGAACCTCCGAAGTATGTGCAAGTTTATGATTGATAAGTTGTCTTGAGTCGGTAGTCAAGATGGTATGTAAGGTACCAAGAGTCAAGTTGGCGTGCCTATGAGAACCTATAAGTGTGCTCTACCTATGATGTTTAGCTTTTGTTAGTATCGCGGGTAAGAACTAACTAGTGACGAGTTCCGAGACGCTCCTTGGACTCCGAATGCCATTTTGTATTGCAGGAACACTGATACCGACAACACCAAACTTTTTTCTTACACTTTTTGGAAACTCGACGGAGTATAAGAGCGTACTCGACCGAGTCGTCCTTACTCGACCGAGTTTGAAGGTTACTCGACCGAGTTCGTAAAAGCAGAACTTGGTTTAAATATGCCAATATCGACACTCGACCGAGTACCTTGCACTCGACCGAGTATAGGCTACTCCACCGAGTGCGGTTCATACTCGACCGAGTGCCCCTAATTACCCGGAAATCGCGATTTTAATTTTGGCTATCTACATACCCCATTCTCCTCCTTAATTAGACACAACTCCATTATTACTCTCTTTCAAACCCTCTCAAATTATTTTTCTCTTTATTAGAGCTTGAAGGATCATGTGCTACTACTACATTCCCTTATCTTTCTCTTCCAATTTGCAAGGTATTCTTACTTCAATTGTTTCTTTATGCTTTGGGTAGAAGAGTACTAATTAGAAGTTGAAAATCTCGATTTTTATGCTCAGAATCATGTTATAGGTGATAATCTTCAATGAAACTTGCTTTAGTTCTTGTTTTTGATGCTAAAAACTAAGATTTTGAGCCAAAATTTGTAGAAATTGATTTCGAATTTTCTAGGGTTTCACCCCAAATTTTGATTTTTGATACTCCAATTCCTCTTTTAAGGTTAGAAAAGGTTGTAGGATGCTAATGCTATCAACTTTTGTACTTGATTTTGAGTATTTAGAGCAAAAAGTCCGTCTTAAGGCTTCACCTTTCTTAGTAATGGAAATCTGAAAATTTCCCCTTGTTTTCAATCTTTTGCGCCGAAATTTTGTTGTCAAATCGTGTTTTTGCAGCATGCCGAGAGCTATCGCTGCCAAAGAACCCAGCAAGAGAACTAGGGCCGGAGTTGCCGCTGAGAGGGGCCAAGGTCCTACGGTTCCACCAGTGGCCCAATACCCTTCGGTTGTGTTCGCTGACTTCAAGAAGAGGGAGGTTTTTGTTTCCTTGATGACCCATACCATAAAGGCGATCAGGTGTGTGGACGTGAGTGTTTTGGAGGAGTTAGGCATAGAGGTTGATATAAGGCACATATTTGAGACTTTGGGGCTGTTTGGGTTGTATAGAGTGAGGAAGAAATCGTATGAGTTCCTGACTTTGGAGTTTATGAGCTCCTTTTCATATGATGAGGATGGTGAAAGAGTCCGTTTTAGGTTGATGAACAATGATTTCGAGCTGACCATGGAAGAATTAGCTGAGAATTTGGGGCTAGAGAAGCCTACTTCGGATCACTACCTTGATGTAGCCAAAGAGTGTGGGGCGAGTGAGTATCTTTCTTTGCTTACCGGCACGTCATCTAATGTCAGTGCCATGCTCATTAATGATGTAAAACATGTGACCCTGAGAATATTTCTACGAATGAATACTTGCTTGCTTTATGGGAGGAGCGATGTGAGTAAGTTGAATTCTCACGAGGTGATGCTTCTATGTCTTATCAGAACCCGAAGAGGGAGGAGCGGTTTTATTATAGTGCCCCGGCCATTGTGTGCTCTAGCTTGGCGCATATAGCCCACTCTCCTCATCGTCATCTTAGTTGTGGTGCCATTACGACCCGTTTGGCGCAAAAGTTGGCCAATTTTGAACCTTCTTCCTAGTTCCCGACGATGTTTAAGAGTGTGCCGACATTAGATAAGGACTACTTCCTGCATCAGAAGTGGTTAAGGGTGTTGGATGACGGGACTCTATCTTGGAGGGTGAGAGGCATGAGATGGATGAGGTTACCTAACCTACCTTATCCCGGAGCATGTGCTTCATGAGATATCGGAGCCTACCTTACCCACTAGCCATAAGAAGGGGTCCTAGAAGGCCAGAGGTATTAGGGGGACTAGAGCGACGAGGGAGGTGCCAGATGAGACCTCGTATGCACAACATTGAGCCCCCATGTATCAGTATCCGAGATACCCTACGGTGCATGACCCACGGATGCACGTGATGGAGTTGACGGAGCAGTTGTCCAATACCTTGGTGTTGAGAAACCTACATGAGATGACTCACCATCAGGATATTAGGACGAACCTAGCTCAGCCGGTATGGTGGAGATGACCGGGGGATGATAGTGGTATCTTTAACTGCTACGGTGTGGACCGATTTTCTTGCGGAGTGCTGGAGAGCTACGAGCGGGGGTTCCTTGCCAGACCGTGGGGAGCCAACTATGGGAGTCAACTAGATTCGGAAGGAAGATGGATGAGAGGTAGTGCGCATCCGGGCTATGGCGGAGGGTACGATGTTGCTGGATCATCAGGTGCAGGGAACGAGGACGATATGGATGATGGCACGGGCAGCTACCATTGAGTTCTCATGTTCTTTAGTTGTTTCGTTGAACTTATTTCAGATTTGACGCCTTGTGGCACATAACTTTTAATTACGGATTGTTGTATGCGGCCATAAGGCCTAGATTTGTTTCATTATTAGACTTGCATTCGTTGGTGTATGACTTTAAGTGACTTCGAGTCACGGTGTTGGTTTCATTGCAGGTGGGTATTGGTTGTTGGTGTATAGGACTTCGTTGGAGGGCTGCCTGACTCTGGGTACTCGATCGAGCTGAGGACTCGACCGAGTAGGACGTAATAGATCGAATACCAACCTTCACTCGACCGAGTACTTAGTTTCCAGTGTTTGGGATGTGTTCTGATCTGTGTCTACTCGGCCATATACACAGGGGACTCGACCGAGTACGACGTACTCGACCGAGTGTCTATTACTCAACCGGGTGACAGTGATTCGACCGAGTTATAGATGTTATACCTTAGAATTATGCTATGCTTGCATGGTATAGTTTTGGCATGGTATGTAGAATTTGGCTATGTCATGGTTATGTTGTATACTTATGCATAGGGAAACAGTCACGTGTGGGTAACGGTTTAATCGGGTAAAGTAGTCAAGGATATGCCACGTCATAAGTAACAAGCTTTATACCTATACAACATCATGTGTTTAGCCGACCCTTGTTTTCGGCGTTGGTAGTCGGTACCCTTTGGCCGTATACATGGAAATTGTAAAGTGCTAAGTTGACCTTTCCCTTTTCCTTTATTTTGTCCTTGACCGCTCGGAGGGTGATCTTCGGTGGCGAAGTTCCTTTTAAGGGGGGTAGAGTGCAGTGCGCGCGTGGGTAAAAATTTGTACTAGTTGTTTCATGAAAAGAGTTGCGGTGTCATGTTAAGTGGTAGAGTTATGTGTGTGTGTCTTATGTGAGTACTAAGCAGTATGTTAGGTATGTGTGTCTTATGTAAGTAGTAGTGATGAGACAAGTTATCATATCAGTGATGTGAGTTATCGTGTGATGTGACTTGTTTACATGCACATTTAGTCCCCTAACTAGCCTCGCTCCTTACGCTTTTATGCATGTATTAGGGTCGTTTCTTATCTTTAGTCGCCTATTTGCTATTCTATGTGGTTTTGATGCTCTTGGTAGGAGAGGAGTTCCAACCTTGCATTATCGCATTTAACGACCAAGCAAGAAGAAGGGATCAAGACCAAAGACCGTAGTAGTTATGTGAAGTATTCGGGCAATGATGAGGAACTTCCACGGGTCCTGAAGAGCTCCCACGGGCCTTAGGGCAAAAAGAAAATAGGAGCTGAACTGAAGGAGAACTCACACGAGTTCTCCCTCACTCATGCGAGTCTGGAGCCAGTTCGTGCGAGTCCCCGTGCAGAAAGCTTCCTTCGACCATATCGACGACTCCCATGAGTCCTAAAAGCCCTTGCTCCTCCTAGGACTAATTTAATGGGCCTAATCGTCATTTAGCCTTAGTTAAACCTAATTTTGTACTTAGTATAAATAGCCTATGTAATTGGAGAGAGAAGACACCAAGGCTTTAGAGAGCATTATTACTTCATCTCCTAATTTAGTTTAGCTTAATTACACTTTAATCCTTTCCTTGTTATTCAAGTAATTTGAGATCTAATTTGTAATAGAAGAATTCTTGGGTTTTGGATTGGGGAATTGACAACTCCTCATCATTAATCAAAGCTTTCTTCCTGTATCACCACCATATCCCAAGGCACCTTACCAAGGACTACCTCAAGACATAAGGGTGATACCATCTTGGTTACTCGAGGTAGTGCACATCACAGAAACCATAATGAAGCATAATTTAAGGTAAGATTAACCAACTGTCTACATGTCTCCAAAAATATGAATACAACCAAACTCAAAACTGTATTAACAAAAGTAACTAAAGTATGCGGAAGCTAAACGACTACAACTGGTGATGACTCTATCCCTGCCCAGTCCCGCGACAACATCAACAACAATGAACATCATCACCTGCTAAGCCAACTGCTCACCATCCCCGAATGGATCACCACAGTTTTGAAAACAGAAACGGGGTCAGTCAACCATACAATAATATACATAGCATAACATATAATGAACATCCAATGTAACAGAACCTCCTCCTCCAAACTCCATAATAACCAGTAACTGACTACACACCGAGGTGTACGTGTAGCCCTGCCAGATTACCCATCGCAACAGGTAATCCACGCCRCCAGTGGGGACCGCAGCCWTACCACCAAAATCCMYGCTCACACAAGAGCGAACCCATTSCATTTATGTGCACATCCCCCTTGCGCGGGGAGAAAGCTAGAGGCGACCAATGGGGGTGAGACCATCTCTTGCAATGACTCACAATACAATCTCCAAACTCCAACAATCACATCCATATAACAATCATATCATGAATATCAGAAAACAGTAACAAAGATCATCACATTGATACATATACCATTCTACAACCAACTGAGTAGGGAAACCCTACCTGATAAGCAATTCCGGTAGCACAGCAAAGAATCAAAAGACTTTTTCTACGACGTCTCATCCTATAACATAATTGACGAATCAACACAACAAATAAAGGCAATCAAATCTCAAAATCCCCCAAATACCGAAATTAGGGTTTCAGTAACATATGAACGAAACAATAAAAACTAGATCAAGGACTTACCCAAACGATTACAAGGACAAAGGTGTGAAAATCCCCAAATAAAGATGAACTAAAGCCTCCAGATCGATAGAAAGTAGAAGTGAGCAGTCTACGTTGCTTTGTATGTGAAAAACTGATTTTGAGAATGTTCTAAAATGAAGAGACATACAACACTGCCTCACGTTCTATTTTATATCAAACCGCGTAAAAACCCGTAACGAACCAGACACTCGGTCGAGTATGGGACACTCGACCGAGTAAGACACACTCGACCGAGTGCAGGACACTCGATCGAGTACGCCTCACTCGGCCGAGTGCTGTCACACTCGCTCGAGTCCTCAACAAACAAAAGCTGTCATATCATCCCAACTAGCTAATCGGTCGAGTAGCCCCCACTCGGCTGAGTAACCTAAGGTCACAAATCCAATGTATTACACTTCCACTGTTCTTCCATTCTCTTATTCATCGTAAGTTGGAATAATCTTTCATTCTTTACTTAATCATTTATTTACTTGTTTTGTTATTTACTTCATCATCATGTTTATGCTTGCTAAGATGTTTGACACCCTCTTTAGCATGCTTACCACCATGATGTGTGAGTAGTCTTTTAACTAGGGTTAATGGGGGAGTAGGGGAATAATCATGGGGTATATCTATGTATGATGAGTTCACATGAATGATTGTTTGTTATGTTCTTCAACTTATGCACATGTTATGTTTGATGAAATGCTTGATTGACAACCTAGCATGATTCTGTATCTCCTTAACAAGACTTGTAAGATATAAACCAACTTGAGTATTGTTAGACCATGCATTTGTTGAATAGGTAGAACGAAGCCGTTGTAGGGGTCGTAAGCTATAAACAAACTCGACTCCGAGACTTAGATCTTCCCAAGGATTGTAAGATATAAACGAACTCGACCCTAGCTTAAGTAGAATCATTTACCGGATTCATTAATATGATCATACCATGTTTTCCCTATGAACCCATGACACCCTAGTGCCTTTAGTCAATTGTTTACATTTTCACTTTTATTTGCATGCTTTGTTATTCCATTTCTTTACACTATTGTTATAGTAGTATAGTTTCCAACTCAACCCAAAATTGTGACACTAAGACATGACTAGCTTGCATTTGATTGTAATTTGACAAACCATCCTTTGAAATCGACCTCTACTTGCTACTTGCTAGTTGGTTAGAGTATAAATTGTTTGATAAGGTGTGACGACTAAGCCTTCCATCAAAATGGCGTCGTTGCCGAGGATGGTGCATTATTGAATTGTTTTCATTTAATTGCTTTTTAGTTGTGTCTTTTTCCTTGAGGGAGACAATTCCTCAAGGAGGTTCTAATTGTTTTCTAGTTTTTGATATTTTGCATGCCTAGGAGATTACAAGGTAATCACCTACCCATTGATCACAAGATTGAGACGACGTTGAGAGGAATAAGAAGAACCTTTCGAGGAACTTCTACATCAACAACGGGGGAACCAAACTTTGGTATCCGAGGGCTTGTAGATGTGGGAATTACGCAAATGAAAAGAATTGAGTTTACTAATGTAACACCCCGGCCCAAACCTAGGGTCGGGTGCAGTCACTCACAGTAACTTGTCAGGCTGTGTACATGGCCCACAGATCAACAAGAGTCATTTCCAACACATTTTGTCCTCACTCATGCGCATCCCGGAAACCTTCCCATAAGGTCACCCATCCTAAGACTAGTCTCAGCCAAGCACGCTTAACTGTGGAGCTCTTTCGCATGGATAACTAGAAAAGAAAGTGCACTTTATTGATATGAGTAGTACTTCAAATCTCTTTAAGCACTAGTCAGATTCTAAGCCTATTAATGGACCTCTTCAAGGGGGAACCCCACCCGAATAACGTCTTCGGTTCAGTGGAGTATTACAACTAATCCTTTTGGAAGACAAAGAGAAGACAACCCAATACCTAAACCACCAAACATTCCTAAATTTTAATCTCATTCCGTGCCAACATAGGAGAACCTACTAAATGGTACTCCGACACCCGATCACTTAAACGGGAACTTCATAGCGAAATCCGCATTCATTAAACTCGTTGAAAGAAATCAATTTGGAGGAATGCCTAGTGAGGATCCACATCCTCACATGGGGACCTTTTGTGACTATTGTGATGCTATCTCTCAAACTAGGGTGACACAAGACCAAATTCGATGGGTGTTATTTCCTTTCTCCTTAATTAGAACCGCCAAGCAATGGTTGAAAAGCCTTGACAAGGCTACACATGGTATCGATTCTTGGAAAAAGTTAGCACTCGTCTTTTACAAGAAATTCTACCCACCCGAGAAAACCAACATGCTTAGAGCTAAAATCACCGRGTTCAAACAAAGGGATGATGAGTCTCTTTATGAAGCTTGGGAAAGATTCAAAGCAACATGTCGCTCTTGTCCTCACCATGGGTTGACTGAGTGGTTCTTAGTCCAACAATTTTGGAATGGATTGTTCGAAGATTCGAGGAATGTCCTTAATATGGGGTCAAATGGGAGATTTACCGAAGTTGATGATAACCAAACATGGGCCAAGATAGAATAAATGGCGGTCCACAACTCCCAATATAGTCGACCAAGGAAGACTACAAGAGGAGGCAAGCATGAAGTGGATTCTGTCACTCAACTAATGCCGATTTGAGTGCATAAATGTGTTCTCACATTAACACAATGAACTTGAAATTCGACAAGGTTATGTCCAAGATAAGTGAAGCCTCAAACTCATCAAAGCAACAAACATCCCAACATGTTAATGCTATGACAGTATCACCTTCCATTCCCGTTGGCGTTTGTGAAAGTTGTGAAACTTTAGAACACACTCAACTTGAATGTAGGGGAACCACCGAGCAAGTGAATGCATTTCAAGCTTACAAAAGCGGAACCCCCTACTCAAACTTTTACAACGAGAATACCAAATTACACCCCAATCTTTCATACAAAAGCCCAAATGTTCAAAATCAAAAACCATATACTCCACCACCAATGAGAAATCCCACTCAAAAACCTTTCTACACCCAAGTATTTCAAAGACAAACGTCTTATAGCCAACCAAACGATCAAGCTTTCGATGTTCAAAAAGCCGCTTTGCAAATGCAAAAGAATCAACAAGATTTCTTTTCTCAAATCCAAAAGGATAGTCAAGACAAAGACATCACCATCAACAACATCCTTTCTCACAACAAGATGATAGAGACTTAATTTTTTCAATTGGCATCCTCAAGTTCTCAAAGACAAAAGGGGCAATTGCCACCCTAAGGTAACCCCCCAACTAGGAATGAAACCATCAATGCCATCCAATTGAGGAGTGGTACACATTATGAGGGACCTAAGGAGCTAATCAAAGAGGATATTGTTGAAGTGAATGCTAAGTCAAGGGAAGGGACGCAAAATGGAGGTTTGAAATACAGGATTGAGCCGGACTCATCAAGAAGGAACACTAAAGTAGTAGAGCCTATTACAAGTGAATCATTGAAGAAGAGAACCAGATAAAAGGGTAAAGAAGTTGAAAGGGAGCCCATTGTGATCAAGCTACCCTTTCCAAGTCGTCAAGCTAAACCCAAAGTTGATGAGCAAATCAAGAAGTTCATGTAAATTGTAAAGAACTTGGAAGTTTCGATTCCATTCACGGAACTTATCACTCATGTCCCAGCCTATGCAAAGTACATGAATGATATTCTTACCAAGAAGAAGTCCATTAAGAGGTCAGAGACTATTGCCTTCACTAATACTAGTAGTGCTATCATTCAAGGAAATTCACCGCGTAAGCTTAAAGATCCGAGAATTTTTTATATCCCATGTACTATTGGAGATACCACCATTGACAAAGCACTATGTGACCTAAGTGCTAGTGTGAGTGTCGTGCCATACTCGGTATGTGAAAAGCTTGGTGTGGGGGTAATTAAAGTGTACTTCTATGACATTTCAAATGGCGAACCGTACCATAAAGAAGCCACTAGGAGTATGGGAAGACGTGTCAGTAAGAGTTGGCAAATTCTTTATATCGGTGTATTTCGTCATAGTGGATATGCATGGAAGACTCTAATATACCCATTATCTTGGGGAGGCCTTTCCTTTACACCGCCGGAGCGGTTATTGATGTCAAGAACGGTATGCTTACCCTTGAAGTGGGTGATGAGAAAATAACTTTCAATCTCGGCAAGACAATGAGTGCACCATACTTGAATGAGCCATGCTTCATGGTTGACCATTACAATCTAAAAGGAGAGAATAAGAAGCCGGAATCCTCCACTCTAAGGGCCATCAAAGGTGAAAAGCATAAAGGGACCTTGCCCAATTGGAAGAAGAAGGTGGATGACATCGAAATATCTCTATTTGGAGAGCTAGGAGTTTTTACAAACAACAACCTCACAAGTGAGAGCTTGCAAAGCTCATCTTCAAAGACAAGTACCAATGGAGGTCTTGAAGGCCAAAATAAGGGAGAAGGGACTATGCCTACCCATGATCTTTTCAAATTAGGGGAAGAAGTATCGGAAGTCAATGGTTTATGAGATGACGAGTTTGAAGGACTAGTTAATCCATATGTCGAAAATGCTTTATTCTCAAATCAAGATCTTGTAGCCCCTTGTCACTATGATTTTGGCGATGAGAGCTATAAGAATGGAGGAAATGAAATGTCAAGGTCAACGCAAGACTTCTATCTTGAATGTTAGCAAACTTTTGAATACTTATATGAGGTGTTGAGCAACATCAACAACATCCTCAACATTCCCCCTTGAAATATTTAATGGAGGAGAGTTTGGTGGAGTCCTCCCTTAAACCACCATTTGTACATATACTAACTCTTTAACTTGCATTTAAATTCATTTCATTCTTTTCAATTTTTGCATTGCAATTGTTTGCCTTGTTGATAAGATTTTTTGGGAATGAGAGCAAGTGAAGGAGGTTGCTAATTGTTTTTTAAAGTTTATAGATTGATAAATCAAAGTGTGGGAAAACATATGCCTAGGCTAATCAAGCCAAAGGATCGCACACCAATGCTATTAAATTCGACAAAGGAAGCATAAAGACGAGTCTCCACGAGTTGGCTTCAACTCGTGCGAGTTCTGCAGAACTTGTGCGAGTCCTGCAGAGCTCTTGTGAGTCTCCTGTGAAGAGAAAACTACACTGCCCAAGAACTCGTGCGAGTCCATGTGAACTCGTGCGAGTTCCCCAACTGAAGAATGTGCACTGTCCCAAGACTCGCACGAGTCCTATGGAGCTCGTGTGAGTTCTCCTGCTTTGCCCGATTTCTACCCCTCTTTATACTACTTCTTTCCTTATTCATTTTTATAAACACAATAACAAACACAAACACAATATTAACCAAAACCCAACTTCAAACTCATCAAATACTCAACCAAATTCCTCAATAATCATCACAATCTTACTTTTAGCCAAATCAAACTACTCCATTATCAACATTTCACTATTTTAATCATTATAAACAGCCAATTCAACCAACAATTTTTAGGGTTTGAAGAAATTTTAAAAATCCCCAAATTGATTGTTCTTGGAATTGAATTTGGAATTAGGAGTGAAATTTGAAGAGTTGATACATCTACAAGGAGCATTTAGAAATGGAAAGAACAAAAGGCAACACAAACACTTCCAAGTCTCAAAATTTGTCGAAGAGGCAAAAGGTTCTAGCATCCAAGGCACTGTTAATTCATGAAGGGATGAGCAATGAAGCAATTTAGGTAGCAACAACTTCAACTGCACCAGAGGTTGAGCAACTCATTGATTTTTCGGAGGTAAACTTCATTGATATTGCTCATAAGAATGCTTTTCAATCCCTTACTAATAAAAATATCATTGCCACCAAATTTGTATGCAAAGACACCTTAACCAAATTGGGTGTACTAGACCGAACCAATTCCTTCTTCGAGTCAATGAATTTATCTCCTTTGTTCGATTTGCATGAATTGACATACCCTTTCTTAGTTCTAGAGTTCATTAGCTCTTTGAAATCACCTATGGAAGATGAAGGGAGATATGTAGAATTCCGACTTGAAAATTTTTCCCGAAAAATGAACAAAATGATTTTTGGTGAAATACTTGGTCTTAAGGGTCAATAGAAGTACTCCAAGAAACCTCGCGGTTTCAATGCTAAACCAATTTGGAAAGTCATTTCCGGATGAGACTTTACCTTTCACAAGGATTGTCATGCTCTTTATGTTCACCATTCGGGTTTCCGATATTGGCACCGTTTCATTGCCAATACCCTTATTGCCCGCAAGGAAGCTAACAACTTCTCGGAACTAGACCTCGTTTATCTCGAATCTCAAGTCAATGCCCATGTGAATTACAAGGTTCCATATGATTTTATAAAACTACTACTCCAAAGGTGGGGCGATATTCGAAAGGGTAAGGACAACATGGCTTACATTGTGAATGGTGGTTTGATAACAAAGTTGGCTAGGCACTTTAACCCGAACTTCAACATTGACAAGGCTTATAAATCGGTGAGAGGGGGTACCCTTCTGGACATGCATGCCTTGATCTACAAGTTCCATTGGGTCACTCATGACAACGTGACCGGATAGTTCAAGTGGCTTACAAAAGATGTTATGCCGTTAACTTTACCTACCAAAATGTGACGTATCAACGTTAAACGGGATAACTATCTTCTACCTATTACTCCTCAAGAAATATCTATTCTAAAGAATCAGCAAGCCCAACATGGGAACTCTTCTACCTTTGTTACTCCGCCCTATCCATATGCATTTGATGATTTCACCGTCAACGATGAAAGTCCATAATCCTAATTAGACTTCTCTAATTAGATTATCAATATAATTAAAATTTAGATCTAAGCATCATGCATGCATTATTAAGACATTAATAATAAAAKRAGAARAGGAGAAAACAATTTCCTTACATTGTGAGTGGCAAAATAAGGGCACAAACTAGATCTCCTATCTAGCTTGATCTTGTGCTTAATAACAAAGGTTGATCYTCCTTCCAAATCTTCAAGAGAGAAGATCTCCTTACAATAGCACCCAAGAACAACTCCAGTAATTCTAATAATACTAACTAGGTATTATATTAGAATAGCCTTGATAATATTTAAAATATTACTAACAAACTTAGATAATATTTATTTTGGATACTAACTTTTAGTATAAGATGTGTAATTATTTTTAGAGAGAAGAGTTTTCCATTTTAATGTTTTTCACAACATGCAAATTAGAAGTAAAAACAAAACAACCRAATTGGTGTTTTTCATATGGGGTGGCTGGTTGTGGAGATGAGGGAGTGCATTGGGTTGGTTTTTGAACCCAATAGAAATTGTTTATGGAATAGAACAATTTGTGGGATTATGCAAAAGTGTGCATCAGCACAATCATTATGTCTAATGCACACTACCAAATGAATTTACACAGTCCAATGCACCCTTATCGGGTCCATTTCGATTCTTATATTTGTCGCACAAATACGTGTAATTTTTATTTAAACATCGTCTCATGTTTAAATACTTCCCGATTAAATTTGTTCAAAAACACTCCATAAATATACGTGTACAACTACACATATATTATTTACGTACTAATATTAATC
>VHZZ01013821.1:32473-43382 GCA_009801015.1 Silene noctiflora | reverse complement strand
CCTCCGACCATCTTAGAATTAAAATTAGGGAAAAGTTGAGTTGTTGCACTAAGAGAATTGTAATGGGAAAAGTTAGAGAATTGTAAAGGGAAATTTAGGGAAAAGTTAGGGAAAATAGTCGTTAGGGAGGTAAAGAGTTTTAGGTTTTAGATTTTTTTTTTTTTAATCGGACTATAGATCCATTATATGGGCCAGATGTACAAAAGCATTGTACATCTGGTGGTAGGATCCTATTTGTGTAATAAGAGAGTAATGTTGAAAAAGCGGAATCTTTTATTAAAATAATACTTAAAAATAAAATAATTATGTTTTGGGTTGGAATAAAACTTATTTATCAAAATAGTGTCCATCTAGGGTTGGAATACCCAAACCTAAACCAATTCAATCTCAACCATCCATTACCAATTAACCCATCTTTCAATCTTTCCCCTCCTTTTCACTCACCCACCACTACCCCCACCGTCACTGCCACCACCATCACTGGAACCTGCCACCACCACCATCACCGAAAACTATATGAAATTCCAACTTGTATCATGTCTGATTCTCTTCGTATCTCTCCCTCTCATCCCCCGATTCTCCCCCAATTTCGAAACCCCAACTCATCAAATTCCCCAAATCAAACTTCAACAATTGTACCATGGTTCGAACAGAAAATTCATCTTTTCTCCATATTTCTTCAAGCATTCAGCAAAACAAACCAATTTACAACCTAATTTACAAAAATTGTGTGATTTCAAGTACAGAGAAACCAATTGGATTATTGGAAGCCATGGATTTAGAAGCAAATTTGAGCAAGTACTTCACATCAGAGATGAAACGAATGTTTTGGTGGGTTAGTCATTATCACCACCATTTTGTTCCATGGTGTATGACCTGAGGTTTTCTCTTTCTTCCCTTAATTATCTCCCTACGTCTCCGAAGATTATAATTGGAAAATAGTCGGATATGTTGTGACGAAGAAAGCATAAATATAGATGAGATTGTTACTATTTACTAATTTGCTAAATGTATGATCACGCTTTTAGATTGTATACAGAGACTTTCGGTTTGGGGGTATAAGATTCATGATATGGAGGCTAATTATTATGCTGATGGTAAGCATGCTTGAAATTAAAACCGATGGTGGCAGTATGGTGCTGTACTGCTGGTGACGGTGGTGGCGGGTCCCACTGATGGTGATTGCATATTGCCGGTAATGGTGGGTGAATGGTGATTGAATAGGGGTGAAAGAATGAGAGGTAGTTTGCAAATGGTGATGAGTGGTTAGGTTTGGGTATTCCAATCTTTAGGTGGACACCATTTTGATAAATAAGTTTTGTTTCGACCCAAAACGATAATTATTTTGTTTTTAAGCATTATTTAAAAAAAAAGACTCTGAAAAAGCAATACTAGGTATTGTTCTGCCTTTTCTACATAGATCTTTTGAAACAGAATTCTTGAGTAACTAATGGTATGATGTTATGGCTCTTTCTCTGATACCTCTAATAACTGTTAACTGTTCTTGTTCACTGGGTGTGAAGTGTGAACAAAAAGGCATAAACTGATTTGGTCTAGAGTACCATTTAATTTTTGTTTTTGCTCATAATTTGGCATATGGTAATTTATTTGAGTAATATTATAAAATCGAGCTATGGTTTGAATTCTACCTGCCGATAGCTTCTTTTATTGTGCTTTCCCTTTACTACCATTGTGAGTGGTTGTCGAACCTGTAATGGACGTTGCTTTTGACTCCTGATTTAGTTTCCTTAGCTGACTGGTGTTTTGTGCTTATAACGTTTGTGTTAGGAATGTGGATTAATAACGTCAAATGGGGTTGGTGCTCTTTTTGACTGCAAAGCAATGGAAGACCTCCTGCTTCGCCACGATGTAAACTTCGTCATGCTTTGTCTTTTGTAATGTCATACGTATGAATGCAGATGAATCTTTCAGAAAACACTAGAAATTATATGCTTTACTCCGCTATATTTCGTTTTGGCTTTGTCACAAATAAATTTATTGTAAATTTCTCGTATAACCCTCATATAATTTTGTATCTGAAAGACGGTCAAATAAAAGGACCGCATTTCTGGTTGTCTTATTCTGGTTTACTCCACAGCTTGCATTTTTCCTGCGTAGTATATTTTTAAAGTTTGCTTCTTGTTCTGATTGTTTATCTTAATTTCTGAGAAAAACAATGTAAATATGTAAGTTGGAGAAATGAAGTGATCACATGATTAAATGAATTGCTGCTTGCAGGGTTGTGGGATCTGGAGAAACTTTATAATCCAGGCTGCTTCCAAAGTAAGTCATTTAATACTGCTAGAATATGTAGTACTCCTTCCGTGCCATTGGGTTGTTAATTTTTATCCTTTTAGGCTGGTCCACTAATTGTTTAAAGTTTCTGTTTTTGTATATCCTCGAAAAATGCCTTGATTTTATCCCATGTGCAATGAGAGGTCCCCCTAACACACAAACAATAAATAAATAAATAAACCAACAAAAATTATTTCACATGGGTATTTCAGTAATCTACTTGTTCAAATGTCCCCCAACCATACTTCCATGTACATCTTAACTGTGTCCCAAAAGTGAATGTAAACAATCAAATGGAACGGAGGAGTTATGTGTAATACTCGTAAATGACATTCACCATAATTATAACAGTTGCCTATGCTTAGAAGTTTATCACTAGATTGGTGTGATGCAAGGGAAGGCGACTTAGACCTGCCGAATGTGAGTACTGCCATTTTATCTGTTATTTATTTGATTTGCAAGTAGTTGATTAATTATGGTGTCTTCAATAGAGTTAGCCTAAACATGTATGTGTGTGATGTTATGTTCGAATCAGATTGAGGATCCTGGACTAATATATCATTCTGCAGTGTGCATATGCCCTTTATTTTTTTTTAATTGATGTAATCACATGCTGGGCTAGGCAGTCTTGGATCCACACAAAACATACATGTAGTTCTAAAAAGGCATATGTTAACAATTGGCTAGCGTAGACCAAAGTGGAATTTGTAATCTATTGACACGGTCACAAGAATCAGTCGTATTCACAAGTAGTCTTTGCTAATTGCTTGCAAGTCTTATAACCCAAGTGATAATGCATAATGGAAACCCCCTATGTAGAGTAAAGGTGGCAATCAGGTCACTTAGGTCGGTTATGAGTCAGTTTAAGCGGGTTGTGCCATATCGGATTGGGTTGTGCCTGGCAAAAACGGGTTACGGGTCGGTTACAATTCACGTTGGTCATCGTTGGGCCGGGTCATCATCGAGTGACAAGTCGGGTTTGGGCATATTTTATCTTATGTTTTCATTTTTGGATCGATAATTTCACATTAAGTGTATGTTTGGCCTAGTTTTTAAAGTGTTTTTAGACTTAAGAGCACTTTTTGGCTAAACACATCATTATTTAAAAGTTAAAAGTAAATTCTCAAAAGCTCAAAAACCATCTTTTTCTAGTTTTTCAAGACTGCTTGTAAAAAATTAAGCGTAAGAAATAGAAACTAATTTTTAACAAATTAGGCCAAACATGCTCTAATATAGGTGCATTTATTATAGTTTTAAGTGAAAACAATTAAGATGAAGGTCAAAATGGTCTACTTGGACCATTACTTAGCTAATTTGTTATCTGGTCATCATCCATCGGGTTGAGACGTTGAGTCAATATCGGGTCATGAGTAGTCAAGTTCTGGTAAAAACTAATAAGGTTGTTATAGCTTATCGGTTTAACATCGATTCGGGTTTTGGGTGGTTCTGGTGGGGGTTAGGTTTTGTGAGCTCTATTGTAGAGAATGTGTGTTCATATCTCAACAAAGATGGAGAGTATCATAGATTCATACTCCTAATTAAAATTGGGCAAGTACTTGCACAACATAGCTTGCACTAGCTGAAAGGTTTCTTCTGGAGTTTCGGTATTGCAACTTAGAATGCACTAGTTTTCTCTTCTACAAATTAAATTGTACTCCATATATCTAATGCCTCTAGCCTCCCATGAGTGAAATTCTTAGTTTATTTTGCACTGAAAAATATGGAGCATGCTATGATGCGAATGAAATACAAATTGTGCAAATAGAAAAATAATAGTATAACACACAAAAATAGAAAAATTAATAATAGTATTACACAGAAAAATAGAAAAATTATACCAAGTCTGAGTATATAATTATAATTTATACACACCCCACAAAAGAAACTTATTTATGGAGAAAGGGATTAGAAGTGATGCTTTGATTGGATTCCTGTAGGTTATTTGTCTATTTTGGCAAATTTAATAGGAACTATCCCGAGTTTGAGACATCTTCCATTTCTAATCCCAATTTTGGTTCTGCCCAAACTAAATCTCAAAATTTCTATCCTTTACTCCGCGGTTGGACCCGTGTCTAACAGGGTTTATATCCATTTAAAAAGTGACAAAATCTGTGATTTAATCAATTAAAAACAATTTAGGAAAGCAATTAAAGAAGAATAAACTCCAATCTATCTTCTTTCCCCTAAATTGTAAGTCTCCTCCCATATCAAATCCCACACCAAAACCCACTAGCTACCGCTCACCCACAGCCACCACCTCACTGGCCGGCTTCAACTTTTCTTGACATTCCTTTTCTATCTCTCCTTCCTTCTCTGTCGTTACGGGTTGATTCTCTTTCCCACCTCGTCGCGGTGGTGAGTTGAGGCACGTGGTGGGATCTATGGTCGTATTCAGATTTCTAATTTGGTATATTGAGTTCAATAATGGTGGCTGGTCAAACTTTTATGGCTAATTATGGTGTTCGGTGGGTCAAATATGGTGATATGGTTGTTTTGGAGGGCTGACTGCTGAGTGTGAAGTTTAGCAGGTTGTAAGTTGTGGGATGAAATCTTCGGAAGTTGCAAGCGGCAATTTCCAGGGTGGGGCTGTTGGGGTCGGTAGGTCGAGGGGCAGCCGACCGTGATGTGGTGGTGGGAGGATGAGGATATTGGCAAAGAGTTGTGGTTATAGACGTAATGACGTATAGTTAAGATGGATTCAGTGTGAATTAACATTAAATTAGCTCTAATGTAAAACGGACTCTTTTAATAGCTACTTTTTACCCACTAATATGGTTAGATTTGGCTTTTTACAATATATCAACTGGATTCGACTTGTGGTTGTTATGTTTAGTGTTTATATTCCCTGCTGCAGTTTACGGACAGGTACTCATTGAGTAATGTAAAAATATCAAGATGCAAGCTCCGAAAATGCTCGTTAGATTTCCACAACATAAAGGCTCAGAAGAGAGCTGTACACAAGGAGACGCTAGTACTCTTATGGAACAGCAGGAGTCTTAGGAGGACAGTTGTCAAAGAGAGAATCACATAGCTTTACCTTATTATAAGTAAAATTTGTTATTATAATTGTAGATCAAATGAAGTAATTACTGCTCCGTGGCACCCTGCTCTACGGTCCCAACTCCCATGTTCATAACATTTCTATCTTTAGTTGAAAACTTGAAGTGTTTCTTCCTCGGATTCTTTAGAATTGTTCCATTTATTTTGGAGATGCTTACAGTTATTGCGATGTCATAATTACTTGTTTGCAGACGCTGAGTATAGGTGTAATAAAAAGCAACGGCTTTTTTATATCCGTGTACACTCTATCGCAGAGGGATATTCTAAGGCTTGCTTGAACAGAGTTACCCTCGTTCCTTTAGCTTGTTGGCATTGTCCGAGTACTGACTAATCTTATTTTGGTCCCAGATTTCATAAAGTCCATAATAGTAACTTGAGTTCTCAGATATTCTAAGCACTAAATTCACTCTAACATACATTATATTTGTAACCACAATATAGGTACTAGATTTTTGCAAAATTAAAATAGGCGTGAGTATTGACTACAAATGTGTGGATAATAAGAGGTTGAATTTCGATTAAAAAAATAAAGGGAATGAATGATTTGTACTGATCACAAAATGGCGGGTATTACTTGTAAAGTTGTAATGTTGGGTGATTCCCTTATATATGTATGTAGGTAATTGAGGAACATGAACATGATGAATTTATTGTTTTGATTGCAATGAACATGGCAATTATTAGGTTAAATGAGTGTGTATATGAATTATTATAGTGTTGGTCAAGTTACAAGTACCAAGAAAATCAAGGCACCGTGGGCGTATCTTTGTGTGATCCCTACAATTCCGGGATGTTGAGTCCGTACACTCTCAAACAACTTGCATTTTGTTTTTGTCGAGGAACTCAAAGAGTGAAAGGTTCATGGAACTAGGGTGTAAACTCTAATTGCGAAACAAGTAACATTGTTTTACACCAGTTTTATTCCATTACACGAATTAATGTTGTTTTGGTGATGCCAAAAACCAGCATGGAAAATTCAGGCCTTTTTATCCAAAGAAAATGAGATAGCATCGCTCGATAATATGCAATTTAAGGAGATCCAAATCATTTCACAATGAGCAGATGCAAAATAAGGTACAAAGGCCTTCTTGGTATTTGTCTTCATATTCGAATCCAAATCGTTTTGTAAATCCGTTAATAAATGGTAACTCAAACACTCGTGTCAACTCCTTAATACGGTAGTTTTGTCATTAAGTAGAGTCAATTTGGAGACTGGGCCAAAAACCCGTCTCAGCCCGAGTCGGAATATTATGGAAAACCATCGCTAAATATATTTTTAATTATAAATTTCAACACAAATATCATGTCTTGCGGAGAAGTAAAGGATATGCCTTCTTCACTTCAATTTCGTGCAAAAATCTTTCTTGCTCAGGAGGAAACCATCCAGGAAGAAACACTGCACACGATACGTTGCTTTAAAGGACCGCAACAACCGCCGCACCTCTTTCAGGACCCTCTTTTCTGCTGTTTCGAATCTTTTCTAGATCTTTTCTCGTGACTATAAATAGAGGTCTTCGGCCTCATTATTTTTCACGCGAGTGTCCGCTCTTCTCTTCTCTCTTTGCATTCTAAGACCGTGCTATTGCTATTGACAACTACGTGATTGATCAATTGACCACGTAAGCCTGATTCCAATTGTGGTTCCCGTTGAAATCCAATTTGAATAGTTTTAATATTTATGATGCCTAAGACAAATTAATCTCATTGTTTATTTAATCGTGTGTCTCTTAAGTTTAATCTTGTAGCTCAAGAGCTCTAATCGTCAATGAAGATTCCACAGGATGATCAAAGATGAAGATTGCCATATATAGAGTCATGGTGTTATAAGAGATCATTAAACTCGGATATTTAACTTAGTGCTTCAAAATACACAGTGCAGTCCACTGTGGTTTATGGCTCGTCTCTGAAAGAAACATTTCAAAAATATTTACTCTTGAAAATTGCTTTCCAAACTTTCGACAAACCTTATGCACTTCAGAAAAATATGGTTTGATCATTTAAATTGAGAAGAAAGCTTTTGTGTCTTGGAAAAGAGTTTGCTTGCACAAAAAGACACTTACCGAAAATGGGTTGTTTACTTTTACAAATTTGACAATGTTTATGGTTCCCATGAACACCACCATTTATGTTCTTTCTTGATCAAAAACTTAACCCATATTTGTATATGCATGGGTAATAAGATTACTTGGACTAGTAAGCTAGATTACTTATGCAAGTAACTCGTTTCTTACATAAGGAGTTCGGTCTTGCTTGGACAATAATTCGACCTCTTTGGTAGTGTTGCACAAGCTTTAATTGATTACAATATTTCTTCACTTGGACTATAATGTTGTGTGATGTTTTAACGTGTGAAGTATACACTACTTGGACATTATAAATAACATACTAATTTCATTTGGACAAGTGTGAAACACAAAGATTTAAATCGAAAAAGACTTAAGCTTTTAATTGAGTCGTGTTTTGAAATATTTTGTCGAGTCTTTTAAAGAGCTAGTTCGTGGCACTAAGTAATGTATTCGTGTTCGATGATCTCGTGTTAAGAACTTCAATGTTATCTCCACGTTCATTGTGTGAACATATTGAGATTCGTGTGTCTCGTAACAAACTGAGTAGAACCAAACAAAAGTCTTATTGCGGAGTAGGTTTAAGCATGAAGTCTTCGAAGCGGAGTAGCTTCAGAGAATAAAGTCTTTCGGCGGACTAGCCCAAAGCAAAAGTCTTATTGCAGAGTAGATTTAAGCAAAAGTCTTGGAAGCGGAGTAGCTTGTAAGCAATAGCAACCAGAGTAGGTTGAGGAGTTGTTCTATTGTTTGGGTTTTAGTTTGTATGAGTTTACTTTCTGAAATGTTCAATAAAATAACGTTGGACGTAGGTCGCGAAGTAGTGACCGAACCAGTTTTAAAAACATCGTTTGTTTTGTCTATTTACATTTTATTTCCGCTGCACTTTAACTTTTGATCTTATTTCAAAATCCACTGTTTATTACACTGTGTATTATACTTGCTGAATTGTCGTTGCATACTTCTAACTCCATAGTTCTAAGTATCAACTTTTCCTTTCATCTAAATGTAGTCAAAAGTATTTAAGAGTTTTAAAAATAAGCTTTCATTAAGCCTAAATTTTTAAATAGACACCTAATTCACCCTCCCCCTCTTAGGTGTTCTCGCCCTTGACTCTTCAATTGGTATCAGAGCCTTGTGCTCTTGATACTGGTTAATTACCAGAGAGTTGATCCTATAGTCATGGTTGGGAAACATACTGTAATACTTGGGATTTTGATAAAGTCTTACTCGGTCGAGTTGTCCCTCCACTCGACCGAGTGGTGTCTACTCGGGTGACCTACTCGACCGAGTAGACCTGTGTTTGTCATTTTGGCCACTGCTTTGTGCACTCGGGAGAGTAGCATGGCCTACTCGATCAAGTGAGTTCCACTCGACCGAGTAGCTTCCACTCGACCGAGTGAAATCAAGCACTCGGCTGAGTGCCTGTCGCTGTTACCCTTATCCGCGTGAATGGTTTGTGGACCAAACTTTTGTTTTTCCCTCTTCCTTTCTTATCACTACTCTCATCCCCTCATTCTCTCATTTCAAAACCCCCAAATATCTCCCTCTAAAACCTTATCCCATCTTAGCTTTGTGGAAGAAAATCCTACTAGTTCTTCTCCTTTCACCTTCTATTTGTAAGTTGATTTCTTCCCTTGTTTATCCTTCCCTTATTTAGTGTAGTGTAACTAGTTAATTAGGGGATTTATGTTAGGAATTTAATTAGGGTTTGTCTTATTGAATTGGGGATTTGTTAAAGGATTTGTTAGTATTATTGTATACTAGTATTGGATTGTAATAGTTAGTCATATGTTGTGTAGGAGGAAGCTTCATAGAGGAGCACTTCTAGGCTTGTGTGTGTGCTTGATTGAAGAATAGCCAAGGTAGGGTTCTCCCTACTCAGTCTTAGTAGTGTAATGGTTTAATAATGTTCTTAATTCATTTCATTATCATAATCATCATGTTAGTAGTGTGTGAGCAACTATGTTAGTATGAATGTTTTCATGAAATGGTGATGAAATGTTGATTTGGTTAGTAGTTGAGCATTTGGGTTGGTACATGACATTATGGTGCATTATAACAAGGGCATTAGGCAATGGGTTGGGAATTTGCATATTTAATACTTGTTTTAATGATTTAAATGACATATATGTGAGCATTGATTGTCTTCTATGTATTGATGGCTATGGTGATGATTGGAGATGTTGGTGGGTGGATATTGGTGGAGGTTTGTTGATTCTCTTGGAGACGTGAGGCGGTTGGGAGACCATCTCACGCTTACGTCGCCCCTTAGAGGTTTCTACTCCAAGGATAATGTGCACATTAATGACTTGAGTATATGGAGAGGCACATGTGGTTGAGACATGTCGCCTGACAGGGGATCCGAGTCGCTCTCGGGCCCGGTACCATCGGTGTGTCCGGAGTACCTTGTTGGACTGCGGTCCGGGTTATTGGTTTGGTATGCCTGGGTGTGTCCCGGTACCGGTGTTGGTAAGATGATGTTCAAATCTTAGTCTCTTTGCATTTCGTCATTTATCATTCATGCATTTAATTGTAGGCTCGCATTTACAATCATGTTAAACCCTTATATTATCGTGACTAACCAAATGGGCTTTTTAAACATATGTGTCGATCTATATGGTAATTTAGCCTATATGGGGAGCAGTGATTTGACAGGTGCGCTTTTCATTGCATGGGGCTTGGAGCTGTCTCACATTAGATTTGTCACTTGGTCTATTTAGCTTTTGTCTAAACATTTGACTCTCTTGTCTTTCGATTTGGTTGTACTATTCGGGGATTTGTGTTAAATCCCAAGACATGTAATCTAATCACCTAGACTTAACTTATCTATTTCTCTTTTATACCTTATTGGTAGTCTTGTCTTAATTTGCTTACTATCGAGATTCGCACCATAAAGCTTAGGAAACTAAGTCTTGTAGTCCCTACAAGAGTCGGGATGGCCTATTTGAAGGCTCTTGGCTTTTGGGGGTGTTAGAAATGTGGTGTCAAAAGAAGGAGTATCCGTAGACCCGACTAAGATTGAAGCCGTGTCCAAGTGGAGGGCAGTGAAAAATGTTGCGGAAAACCGGAGTTTTCTTGGCTTAGCCGGGTACTACTGGAGGTTTATAAAAGACTTCTCAAAGAGCGCTAGTCCCTTGACGACATTAATGAGGAAGGAGAACCGCTTCAAAAGGGATGGGAGTTGTGAAACGGCTTTGTTAACTCTAAAAGAGCGCCTAACCACGGCCTCAATCCTAGCCTTGCCGGAAGGGAATGATGACTTTGAAGTATATACCGATGCTTCCAAGAATGGGTTAGGGTGTGTGCTCATGCAAAACGGGAAAGTAATAGCCTATGCCTCACGACAATTGAAAACTTATGAGAAGAACTACCCAACGCACGACTTAGAACTTGGACCCGTAGTATTTGCCCTAAAAATATGGAGGCACTATCTCTATGGAGCAACTTTCAAGGTATTTTCTGACCACAAGAGTTTGAAGTACATCTACACT
>VHZZ01013820.1:24652-36036 GCA_009801015.1 Silene noctiflora | reverse complement strand
GACCAGTTGACCAAATAAATGAATTAACCCTTACGTATTCTTTTATGAGATTTAAATATGTGATCGCAATATTGTCGAGGACACATACTCCAACATTGGACGTCTTAAGTCTTTGCATTAGCTCCTAACAACTTCTACCCGAGTTCATTTTTATTTGACTCCCTTGATTCATTAGATTCATTAGTTTTTAGGTTCCAAAATCGTCGCTCTGATACCACTTTGTAACACCCCCATACACCAATGTGCCTTACCAAGACCACCCTAGGCATAGAAGTGCTACCATCTCGGTTACCCGAGGCAATGAATATCAAATAAACCATTAAGAAACATACTTTATAAAATAAGTTAAACAGTTTATAAGTCATAGCCAAAACTGTCTAATAGAAATGCAACTATTCCAAAACGTCTAACAACTAAAAGCTAATAAAACTCATATCACGGCGAAAGACTCCTCTAAACATCATGTGGTGACTCGACCCAGCTATCCCTCGCGCATCAGCTCATACCTGCTCAACAACTGCTCACCATCCCTGAATGGATCACCACAGTTTTTAAAACATAAAACGGGGTCAGTTACTGCATACATAAGTCATGAAACAAAAGATAAAACACTCCAACCACCAACCTCGTTATATCTCCATACATCTGACTACACACTAAAGTGTGTAGCCCTGCTAGTGGGGGACCGCAGCCGTACCGACCAAATCCCCACTCATTCATTCCGAGCGTAAACCCATGTTCATTAATGTGCACATCCCCTTCTGTGGCGGGTTCCACAGAGGGTTAATCAAGGGCGTGAAGTCACTTCCGCAAGTGACTCCACTCAGCCGAGGACGCGCCTCGCGAACCACAGACAACATAATCCATTCACATTATACAACACAAATATCAATACCATCAATATMAACCATACACGCATAACAATCAATCACCAACCACCTACAAATATGTACACAATAACTGACTACGGAAACCCTACTTGAATAGCGAAATCACCACAAGAAATCAGCAACTCAAAAGCGTTCCTCTACGAATTCACCTCCTATAAACACATAACCATACAATTACAATCTAATACCAACAATACCCCCCAATTACTCTCAAATGACCCAATTAGGGTTTAATCAAACTTAACGAAATAATATAAAAACGGTACACAGATCTTACCCACAAAACGATGATTCCAACGGTGTAAAGAACTCCGAAATCCGGTAACTCTAACCCTTGGATTTGATAACAACGCGAAAAGGAAGATGAACTGACTTACGTTCTCTCTTGAAGAATTTTAAGAAAAGGCAAAAGTTAAAAAGAAGTTGACGGAAAGTTTTTATATTATTCACGCGTTTTTAACAAAGCCCGACTGAAATAACCCGTAAGACTAACTTACTCGATCGAGTAAGTGACTTACTYKATCGAGTGCCCCTTACTCGATCGAGTGCCACACGTACTCGATCGAGTACCCAACAAACAGACYCTGATTCGAAATCACACTTATTTACTCGACAGAGTAAGTCCTACTCGATAGAGTAACCAAAGGCATAGAAAACCGTAGTATTACAAGCTTGATGGAGGTGAGTGTCAAAGTGCCATGGTTTGCGGACTTGGAAAACTATGTGGTTGGTGGGTTTGTTCCGGAAGAGCTAGATGCAAGAGATATGAGGAAGTTGAAGCATGATGCAAAGAGGTATTTTTGCGAAGATCCTTACTTGTTCCGCAAGTGTGGGGATACTATGTTTCGAAGATGCGTATCAAGAGATGAGGGAATTAAAATCGTTGATAGGCTCCACAACTCGGCCTATGGAGGACACTTGGCCACTTCACGAACGATTGCCAAGGTCCTCTAAAGCGGTTTTTATTGGCCTTTTATGTTTAAAGATATCCACCACTTAGTCAAATCATGCGATTCTAGCCAACGGACCGAGAATATTGGCAAAATAAATGAAATTCCCCTCACCAACATCCTTGAGATTGAACTTTTCGATTGTTAGGGGATTGACTTTATGGGGTCTTTTCCCAACTCTTGTGGCAATGAATCCATTCTAGTGGTCGTGGATTACATCTCGAAATGGATTGAGGCGGTGGCATAACCAACCAATGATTCCAAAGTGGTAATGAAATAGTTCAAAGGTACCATCTTCCCTAGGTTTGGAGCCCCGCGAGTGGTGATAAGTGACGGAGGTTCCCACTTCCGCAAGAGCACATTCAAAGCATTATTGGAGTTACATGCCGTGTGGCACAAGACCGCCCTTGCCTGCCACCCAAAAACAAGTGGGCAAGTGAAGGTCTCAAACCGCCAAGTCAAGGCCATCTTAGAAAAAGTGACAAACAAGAGTCATAAAAATTGGTCACAAAAACTTCCGGATGTGATATGGGCTCTTCGAACGGTGTACAAGACACCTCTTTGGGACAACACCATATAAGCTTGTTTATGGAAAGTCGTGTCACCTACCCGTAGAATTGGAGCATAAGGCTTGGTGGGCATTAAAAGAAATGAATTTTGACTTTGATGCGACCGGAGAAGTAAGGTTTCTCCAAATGAATGAGCTTGAAGAATTGAGGATGGAGGCTTATGAGAGCTCCCGAATTTACAAAGATCAAACCAAAAGGTGGCATAATGCCAAAATTGTGGAGAAAAAGATAAGTGTGGGGGACTTGGTCCTCCTTTTCAATTGAAAGATCAAAGTGTTCCCGGGTAAGCTACGTTCGAGGTGGTCGGGACCTTTCAAAGTTCTAGACATCTCGCCTTATGGTACCTTTGAGCTTTGGAGTGAAGATGGTGGTAATTTCAAAGTCAATGGACAAAGGGTGAAGAGATACTATGATGGGCAAGACAAATGAACGATTGAAGTATTGTATCTCGGGGAACCGCTACCTGAGGAGGAATATGTTTAAACTCTCATACATTGAATTGGTTTTGTGGAGTTACATAAGAACCACCATTTTTTGTAAATATTGCATGCATTTTAGGTAGACTTGAGGAATTTGGATTGTTGTTCAACTTGTGCAAATTAGATTGGATGTCGGGTTGAAGAATCGGTATTGTTTCGGATTGATGAACACTTGCTTTATCTTACTTAGCTCATTTCCCAAATATGAGAGTCGTAGGGACGGTGGACAACACGATTGTCGAGGCTAACTAAGAATTTGGTATTGAAATCAGCGTTGATGAAGGAAAACACGATAAGCAGGACTCCCAGCCGGCCCACCGACCACTGGTCCAGACACCGGCAGAGAATTTTCTGTAACTTTTGTTGCAATTTTTCATAATTTTGAAGAAGAAGAACTCCCAGTCGGTCCACCGGCCGCCGGTACCCATACCGGCTGGGAAGTTTCTGTAACTTTATTGAATTTTAGGTGTTTGAATAAAGGAGAAGGGGTGTGAGCCGGTCGGCCGGCTGGGAGCACCGAACTGAAGAAAATGGCAAAATTTGAAGGAAAAAGAGCTCCCTGTCGGTAGGCCAGCAGCCGGCCAGCCGGTTGAGAGCACATTATGATGATTTCAGGTAAGGCAAGGAAAGTCAAGCATCTTCCTAGACGGTCCACAGGCAGCCGGTCCCCCAACCGGCTGGGAAGTTTCTGTAACTTTATTACAATTTCAAAAAATCTCAAAACATTCCTTGGGCTCCCAGCCGGTCCACCGGCGGTCGGTCCCTAACGAGCTGGGAGACCTCTGACACAATTAAAAATGCACGACACGTCCTTATTTTCCTCATAAATCTTCATCTTCAACCTTTCTCTAATCCTCATTTTTTCCCTAAATTTTCACCAAACTCAACCAAACAAACACCCAAATCCCCCAAATTACCAACAAACTACCATGGCACCAAAGAAAAGATTCCAAAGGGGAGATCTTGCACAAAAACAAGCCGAGATGGTTACGGCGGCGGCTTCGGATACGCGCCCGGATCCGGATTTTCCGGGTCTTCACTTTTCCTCCATAGCCATGAAAGGTAAATTCGTTTTATTTAAGCAACGTCCCCTTACCCCGACTCGATTTATAGACCGACAATATATGAGCGATTTGGGGCTTGATCATATCACCGTAGATTTGTTTAACGGGGTGGGTATGAAGGCTATGTACTCCATTTTTGAAAGAACTTATGCCCGTCTTACTTGGGAGTTTCTAAGCTCCCTAAGGATTGACAAATGCCGGCAATCGGGCAAGGTTGCCTTACTTCACTTTCGGCTACTAAATAGGGACCACTCCATTACCTAGGCCCAATTCGCCGAGATTTTTGGGCTAGAACCGACGCCATCACATAGGGCGCCGGAGGACTTCGACCATGGGATGGTTTGGATGGCTATATCCGACCTTGATGATCACGCTTGGAAAACACATGTCATAATGCGGCAATAAAGATTTGGCATCGGTTCATGGGGTGGACCGTCTTTGGGAGGGATGAGCCTCACAAATTCCGGGCCGAGGGGCTCGAAATACTTGGCTCCTACCTATTCACCAACCTGATGTCCTTCAAAATTTGTATCGCGCATCATTTTGCGCTTCACTTGCACAAGCTTAGTAACAACCCGGCGCAAACAACGCCAATTGTCGTGGGTGGTGTCATCACCCACCTTGCCAAGCGCCTTGTTCGTGGTCTAAACACGAACAACAAGAATTATATCATCGGGGAAACCATCCTCACTCGTGACTACTTTTAAAATTCATTAAATTGGATTAAGAGGAACCCGGCCGATCGAAAGGATTTATTGGCATGTTCGGGTAAGGGGAGTGGACAAGAACTCTGTCCCGCTCCCCAGTGCTCAAAAGATGAAGATTGAGCCGAATTCGGCTCATTATTTACTTGAACTTGAAGTGGATGAAATGAATGAGGGTGAGCCGCAACCAATAGTCTATGGGCATGATCGTCGGATGCCCACCAAAATAACCATGAGGTATTACATGCCTCCACCATTCTTCCAACCCGACCCCTTTCAACAACCTCAACCTTGGTTCTCACAACAAGGTGAGGGGTCCTCCTCTAGTCAACCTCATCCTCCTTCCGAACCCTACCTACCCCCATTGCTCGTGGAATTTATGAGCAACATGACCATTGGCCTCCAAGAGGCCCGGGATGACTGCCGTGAGCTCCATAGGAAGGTAGACCGGTTGTATGTTGACCACTTCATTAGTTAATTTATGGTTTACGATGACTACAATGGCAGGGGTATAGGCATCCTTCCGGCCTCCACCCTTCATATTACTTGGCATCGGACGGCGGGTAAGGGGGTGCTAATGATCCCCCAGTCTATGGGGACATCAACTTGCAACAAGATTACTTCAACCAACCCGCCTTCTCTACTCCTAATGTCTCTCAAGAGGAAGGTCACGCCGCTATGGGTTCTTGGTTTGGAGGAGCCCCTACATTCTTTGGAGATGTTGGTCCATTGGGAGCCTCTGGGTCGGAGGTTGACTATGTGACAGCCATGGGAAGCGACTTCACTCACCCGACGAGCTCGGAGGACTACATCCGAGGCACCGAGTTTGATCAAGGCAATGATCAAGAGGAGTCGGGATATGGGTCCGATGAGGGGCCCGATTGAGTTGCTTCCCTTTTCTCCCTTCCATAATCCAAATGCCAAGTATGATCCCTCCAATCCAAACTCTCTCATGCATATTTTAATTTCCGCTTGCATTTAGTGTAGTTGTATATGTTAGTTTAGTGATCATATAGTTGCATTCATGTAGGATTGCATTAGAATTTACATTTTGTAATATATTGTCACATGTAGTTGCATTCATATAGATTAATTGCATTGTATTTTAATTTAGCATATAGAATTGATCATTCATTGCATTTTTATTTAAAGAAAGGAATGAGGTCTTACAATCGGGATCTCAATCAAATCCCCCTTCATCGAAGTTGTTCTCATCTCCACCCTCTTCTTCTTCATCCTCCTCCCCGACTTGGTTTGGAAACACGGGGTGTGGTTGCACCTAAGATGGCGTAGTAGCATTAGGGTCAATGAAGCCTTGTTGAGTCATGTGATAGTATTGAGGATATAGGGCCAAGTAGTTGTCTTCTTTCCCTTGGCGTATCCTCATGTCAATGTGGTTCATCATACCCGTCAGCAAGTCGATGCTCGAAAGAGGGGTCGTGGAAGGAGGAGGAGTGTAGGGTCGGTAGACATTGAGGAAAGGTGGAATTTTGGCATAGGAAGGTCGGACACCGTGGAGGAAAGGTGGAAGGCCATAGCTTGGGGCTTGTGGTGCATGGGAAGAAGATTGACCCGGCCCCTCTTGTCTTCTAGGTGGTGGAGACACAATCATCTCAATGGGAATAAGGTAGCTCGACATAGGTGCAAGGTAGCTCGACCTAGGTTCGAGGGGTGGAAGGTCCCAACAAGAAATGGTGAATGTAGTGCTCCCCTTCGTGTACCAATCAATTCCTCCCGACTCATTGTACTTGCACCATTTATGAAACCGAAAGATGGTCGTTTCATCAATTAAAGTGTCTCCGATCAAAGGTATATACCTTTCACCATCATTAAACCCCGGACAAAATGCTTAGGCCATCCTAGTCACAGGACCTCCAATCACAATATCCTTGGTCTTCGCAGTACCCCTAGCTAGTGATCTAAACCGAATAAGCATCTCAAGTGCGGGGTTGAATTTGTAATTTGGCAACCCTTAGACATTAAAATAAGACTCTAGGAAGGTCATGTCAAGTAAGCTAAGACTTCCTGTGTCACTCCGACCAATGATTGTCCCCATAATAAACTGATGCCACACTCTAATAACCTAGTGATGAATATAGAAAGCATGACACCTCTTAAAACCAACCAATTCCAAACCGGTAATTGTTCTCCATAAATGTGACTCCGTGAAACCCATGGGTTTCTGAAGATCGATCTCGGGAATGGCAAGTCCAAGAATCGCACCGAAACTAGCTAGGCTCAACCAATGAGTTTCATTCACAATTGAAACTCTAAACACATGCCATGTCTTTGATAAACTTTGAGACTACATAAGAACTCCAGTGTGAAGCTTAAATAAGGCACCTCATGCATATTAAACATCATCTCAAGACCCATTCCTCTCAAGAAAGACTCGGTTTGACCATCTATACCGAGTTTATCCAAAATACAATGACAAAGAAAACGAGTAGGCTCAATTTCCATACCTAGTAGCTTGATAAATCATCTTCTATCCTCGTCTTTCACAAAGATAACTTTCGGGGAACTCTCAAGTTGCTCCACCTCGGTCATAAGCTCCTCTTCTCGACTTTGCAACTCCTGTGGTGCATTAGAACTAATCCATTTTCTCCTCTTTGCTCCCTTGGAAGTAGTAGCCTTGTCTTTGCCTCTCAAATTTGCCATTGTTGTTGTATTAAGAACATCAAAAATGAGTACCCAAAAGATGATTCAAATCTTCACAAATAAGAGTCAATCAACCTTGAAAATGCCTTAGAAGCACACGAAGCAATGAATTGAAGCTAGAGGTCAATAATCAAACCCAAAATGCAAGTAGTGACTCACGAATTTTTGAAACCCTAGGTTTCAAAGTGATGATTTTGTGTGATTTTAGGTAAGTAGAAGGTTGAAAAGTTGGTTTTTATTGTGTAGAAATGGATTAGAATTAAATTTGGAGTAATTAGAAGGTGATTTGGTTGAATTTGGTTAAGATTTGAGTGGGTTTTATGATATGAAAAAGTTTGTTTGTAGAAGATGAAGATGGTTGAAAGGATAGGATGTGAATGTGTCGAGCAAATGAGGCAATGCACGAGTTCAAGGGGGCCAACTCGGGTGGGCTGAGTTCAACTCGCCCAAATTATAGAGCAGTTCAGCATTTTTAGCTCTATCCCGCTCAAGATAGATTTGTTTCGCCCGGGTTGCTGCTTATCTTGAGCGGGTTATTCCTCTCTCGCCTGGGTTGAGGCTTGTTTTGGTTTTTTTCGCTTCCCTGTTGCTTATCTCGTCTGAGTTGCTCTTATCTCGCTCGAGAAGGCTGTAACTCGCCCGAGTTGCTTTTGTCTCGAGCGGGTTATGGGTTTGGATCACTTTTCTTGCTTTCTTTAGGCTTCAACTTGTAGGGGCTCAACTTTTTATGTTCGAGTTGCACTTATTTTGGCCCCATTCTTTTCAAAATGATAAGCAAAGCATGGACAAGCCCAAATCCTCCATTTTCTTCATTTCTTTACATTTCTTATCTTCTCATTTTCATCTTTCTCCTTCAAAATGCTCAATTAAAATATGAGAGCCCTCTCTTTCATCTCTCACGCAATGATTGAATTAATGAATGCATACAAAATACACTAAATGCATATATACAAGTTGATGGTTATTTGGGAACTCCACCAAACTAAGGATTTTCAATTAACGTATTCATATAACAATATCAATGGCACTCAAAGCTCGTAGAAGTTGGTCAAATTCTTGGGAGTGGGGCAAAAAGAAACATGGATAGCACTACATGAATGTAGAAATGAATAATGCCCAAGTAGTGGACCAAACAAGCATGTCAAAAATACCATGACAATAATTATAGAAAACATGAATGATGGAAGGGACATGATACAAGGGATTTATTAATATCTCATCCAACTCGTCCTCCAAATAGTCAATATCACCACACTTAAGGCAAGTACTCTCACTCTCCTCTAACATGACTTTAATGGCATCTATTTAGGTTTCCCAAGTGTCATCAACTTCCTCATCCCAACGAGGACCGCAATCAAAGGGGTTTTCAATACAAGGCTTGCCAAGTTCAACACATTTATCTCCCTCCAACATGTCATCCTCAAAGGGTGAGTTTTCACTCAATCTTACTTCCATCTCATTCTCCAATTTCCCGCATCACATTCCATGGAAGGTGGGTTCATCGTCACACAAGAAGGGTGAGGTAAAGGAATCAAGGTATTGGTTTCACAATCAAAATTGTACTCCTTATCATCATCACTATCTTCTTCTATCGTGCTATCTTCCTAAGGAGGGGCAAATTTGTGAGTGTAATAGATAGGCTCAATGGTATAGGAGGGTGTCTCATTCTCACAAGTCTCATTCGCATCGTAGTTTTCCTAAATGAACTTTTGAATTGTGGTTTTTATCATTTCCAACATACCCTTCATGGCTCCATTGCACTCTCAACTATGTCATGTAAGACTTTTATCAAACAGTTGGTGACCACGGATTCAATAAACGCCCAAAACTCCTCACAACTCATATAAAATATCCTACCATCACTCATATGAAATGCTAAGTTGCGGGTTTCAAGGTTCATGTCATTAAAAACAACACTACGTGCCTCCCAAGTAGAAAGAGTAATACCATGATGCCAAGCATAAATCATGTAATCATTAAATCTAGCAAGGTACTCATCAAAAGACTCATTTTTCAAGTTGATAGGAAATGAATATAGACATTTAAAGAACAAACAAAGTAAATTCAACAAACAAAATCCTCAAGGAACCAAGGTCCCTCAAGAAGAATCACAACTAAAACTAGACACAAGAATAATTCAAATACACAACACCGTCCCCGGCAATGGCACCATTTTCATAGATGTCGTCAAAGCTATCAAACAATATTTATATCTCAACTAACTTAGCATGGCAAGTAAGAAAAGGTCGAACCCAAAGGACGAGGGTATTCAAATCATTCAATCAGGATGTAGTTGTGCTAGGGGTGTCACAATTAGGATTGAGTTTGGTCTAAACTAAAGCAAGGCAAGTAAATAGCAAGAATTAAAGAAACAAGAAGCAATAAAGTAGAAGCGTAAACAAAGGATTAACAAACACTAGGGTGTCATGGGTTCATAGGGGAATCATGGTATAATTATAATAATGAGTCAAGCAAACAATCATGGTTGTGTTGGGATCGGGTTAGTTTATGTCTTACAATCCCTAGAGAGACTAAGGTCTCAGAATCGAGTTGGTTTATGGCTTACGACACCTACAACGACTTGGTTCTTCCTAATCAACTATATGTATGGTCTAAAAATGCTTGAGTTGGTTTATATCTTACAAGTCTTGTCGAAAGGATAAAGAATCATGCTAGGTTGTCAATCAAGAATTCCATCAAATATAACATGTGCATAAGTTGAGAACACAACATACAAATCATTCATATGAACTTATTAAGCAAATATCTAAACCCATGGTTACTCCCCTAATCCCCCACTAACCCTAACAACAAGACTACTCACTACACGTCATGGTTAGCATGTCAATAATGTTGTCACCCATTATAACAAGGTTAAGCATGATGAACAAGTAAATTAAATAACCAAGGAATAATGAAAGATAAGAAGTATACCAATAAATTAAGGAAAGGATGAACACAAATAAGGAGGATCCTTGAATGGAGATGAAGACATGTCACATAGTCTTTAACACAAAACCCAAGAGATCCAAATGGAAACTATTGAAGAAGTAAATTATAAGAACAATATTGAAAGATTGATTATGAAAATTGAGGAAATATTAAAGAGTAATCTAAGAGAGTAATCGAATATAATCTAACCTAATATAATCTAAGGAGGCATAATCTCCAAATTATTATAAATGAGGTATATATAGCTGTGCACACCTGATGACCCAATTTTTGGTGTTCAACTTACAGAAGACTCCCAGCCGGGCAGGCCACCAACGGTCGGTCCACCGACTGGGACCTTTTCCCCGCATTTTCAACTCCTTTGTAATTTTTGACCTAATTTGTGTGTAAACTATAAAACCCCTTCCCTAATTCATTTCGAGACACAACCCTTGATAAAGAGCCCTAGCATAATCTTGTTATCATTCCTTAAGTAAACTCTAATCTTTCCCTAATAAGTACCTAATTACTCTTCGTTATTAGTAGGGATGTACTTTTTCACATACACTTTTTACAGTTTTGCCCTTGTCATTTTATTATTCCTTCACCAAATTATTTTTTTGCCTTTCTCCCCTCATCTCCCTTCACCACCAACACCACCGAACCACCCCAACCCTGCACAACCGATAAACTGACCACTCACTTGCACCCATCCCAGCCTCAAGTCATCCCCACTACCAAACGCCACCCACTCCAGCCTTCCCACACCCAATCACACCGCTCAATCCAGCCATCCCATATACGCAACCTAGACAAAAACGAATGTAGACTTTCATATATACATAACAAGAATGACGAATTTGACGAATCCGTTAGATGCTACGCGGAGTTTATGGACAAAGGAAATGAATTTTCAAGCAATGAGAAAGTTTGGCGACAAAAGCATAGACCAAAATCTGATTCCATTCTCTGCGAATGATTGTGCACACAAATGAATTTTATTAATTTTGATTATTGATAAACCTAATAATTTCACTACTCGGGGATTTATAATTCATTGTTCAAGTTTGTAGAGTAATTAGATTCGATCTTAGAGGAAAAGGTATAAATTTGAGTTAATTTGATTAGGGTTAGAA
>VHZZ01013819.1:11836-47981 GCA_009801015.1 Silene noctiflora | reverse complement strand
TCCTCCCCGGTGTCGACATCAACCCTCGAAGTCATGGCTTTGTGAAATTTGAGATGAATGGGTGTTTTGACATTTGAGAGAAAACCTTAGAGAGAAGTTAGAGAGGGAAAATGGGTGGTAAAATGGGAGGGGTATAATTGTCAATTGTGTACTACGATGAGTAAAATGTGTACTACGAAAATCAAGACCCTTATTTTACTACTATTATTTTTAAAAATAAACATCATGGTCACGAACACTGTTTTAGCAAACATTTTCTAATTAATTCTATAATTCTGTCTTTTGATACAAACGTACTACAAGTTAAGAGTATTCATAGATTGTTTACTTCTAAAACGAAAAGTTTACGTATAATATATTTTTTCTTACACTTAACTTAATATCTACCTATACAGCTATAGTAAACATTTAAATTTGGTTAATTTTTCAATTTAACATATACATAAGTATATTTATTACAACACATATCCTTTAATTGTATTATTATTATTATTAAGGTCATTACTCATTACTTACCTTATATACGGAGTAAAAGTGTTTAAACCTTCTATTTTGTACCTCTGAATACAAAACATTACTAATAGTAAATTTTATAGTTAAATTCAAAGGGAAGTTAAATATCAATAGTATAGTTGTTAATTTCTATAACATTTCAATCTAAAAAAATCGCGCATTCGCGCAGGATCTACACTAATTTATTATAAATAAAAATGACAATTATTGAATAATATACCTAAAAATAAAAAATGATAATTATTGACCGAGATATAATGCTAACAGATCAAGCATGATGGAACTAAAAATGGCTAAAGTAACCCCAAGTAAAAGAAGCAAAACTCACAGACCCAAAAAGCCCTTGTATTAATATTGATAGGTATTTGGGCTACTACAACTAATACTACTGAAACAGGCTTCACGGAACAATTGTCTGGCCAAGCATATGGGCCGTCACTCCTAAATATATCACCATGTTTATTCATTGTATTATTAGTTATTACTAGCTCGGTTTTTATATCATGTGCCCAATAGACACATGTTAAGGAGTCAATTAAGAAAAGAGTTACAACAATATATATCATGAGATTTTGGATTATGAACTCATAATTACCATACTTAGTGAATTAATGTTGTAATTTCTTTCTTAATTGGCTCGTGCCCATTGGGCACATGACAGAAAACCCCCTACTTGTTTAGATACAACGTAATGAATGCGCGGTATTTATATAGGTTTTATTTTGCATTTTTTTACGTGATAATCTCATATTTTTGTAGAATTTTACATGGTAACTATATTTTTCAGAAAACACACATGGTAACCCTTAACTCTAGTAATACGTATTAGCCTGGCCTATAACTTTTCTTCCGTCAGCTTTATCCGTTATAATTAAATTTATCATTCTTGGCACGTTTTCTAAAATCCTATTTTGAGATTTTCTACAAACTAACCCTCTGTTTTCTAAAATCCTATTTTTTTTTTTTACAAAAGAAACATTCTTAAAATATTCCCTTAGTCCCTAAATTTATCATTCTTGGCACGTTTTTCACTCGATTTGTTTGTTTAGTTGTTTACAACATTTTTAATTTGGGTTATTTAATGAGGTTTCGAAAACATAAAGTTTTTTAGTTGGATTAAACCTATGAATCAAATTTGGGATTGATTATAACAATGCTCGGTATGGAGTACTTTTAATTTGGCATTTAGAAAATCTTATTGGGAATTCTTGTATATCGAACAAAGTTCTTAATAGATTTTTCTTTCAAAACTCGCTTAATTGAAGGGTAATTAGGGTGGATTTGACAATTTTTGGTGTAATTGAGTAAACTTGTGAAAAAAATAAATTAACGGATTATATTTTTAAACATGTGTGATTTTTAGGGCTTGCTTGGATTGAGAGTAAAAAGGGGTAAAATGAATAGGGGAGTGATATGTAAGGTGCATTTTCCATGTTTGGTATGAGAGTAATTATTCACCTCCCAAATCTATTACTCTCATGAAGAGGTAATACATTACCCACCCTCCCCCCTGGGTAATGATTATGGGAGTAAAATATCTCCTCAGTAATCTTTACTCTTATATGCCAAACCTATAATCAGGGAACTAATTACCCAAGTAATTAACTTCCCCAGTAATTATCACCCGATTAGATTTTACCCCCTAATTATTCCATCGATTCCAGGCAAGAGCCCTTAGAAGAAATAGGGTTATGTTGTATAATTTTTAAAAATATAGGGTTACCTTGTAGAAAATCTTAGAATTCATTTGGCCACGTTAAGTATCGTCACATACTTAACGGCCAAAGTTAACAGAAAAAAAAAAAAAAAAAAGTTAAAGGTCGCTAATACATATTAATAAAGTTGAGGGTTACCATGTGTGTTTTCTGAAAAATAGAGTTACCATGTAGAATTTGAAAAAACACAGGGTTATCATGTAGAAAAACCCCTTTATTTTTGTATTATTTATTCATACTAAATTAACACCTTATTAATTTTTCATATTTCAGGTCATTATATTTTGATATGAGAAAAAAAAAAATGAAATGCTAAAATATTTAAGAAAATTGAGTAATGTCATTATATGGCTATATTAATGCATTTTTTTATCACAATGCTAATAATTTCATTTTATAAATTTAAATTATTGTTTTTTTGGTAACGATTCTAATAATATCAATTTATATTTTTGTTTTATAGAGAGCAAGTATGCGGCAAATCATTCTCTAACAAAGATTAGCAATATGTATTTAGACTTTTATTTTATTTTAATTAAAAAAATTATTTTACTTTGATGAAAAGTTATATTTTAATAAAAAGTTAATAGTTTATTATTTATTTTTTTCTTTATTTAAATAATGAAATTTGAAGGGAAAACTTTTTATTATTTAAGTAAAAGGGAAACCTTTTGAGAATTTTTATATGTGGTAAAAGGTATGACTAATAAAAAATATTGCAATTACATTTGACTATAAATTAGAATATAAGTAAACCATTTACAGTATAGAATTAATTAGGGGATAATATTGTCCCATAGTAAAAACTAATTAGGTGGGGACCAATTAATTAAAGGTTAAATATTAGATAGTAGAATGTGTCTTAAGCGTAAATTTTAGGCGGGGATATTTGACCTTTGTTAATCTTCTAATGTAAAAAGGATTTAGTTTTTTTTTTTTTGTTGACCATGAGTATCCTCTACCGACGGTTGGGGCAATCTCTTTCAAGGTACTGCAATTTAATGGGTTGACCCCTCCCAAATTTGGTTTTTTCGAACAAGAATCAAGAATCGAACTCTTGAACACTTATTTAAGAGATGAGAGCCCTTACTACTCACACCAGCCAACTTTGATTATAGAGAGGATTTAGTATAAAGATTAAAGAGGATTGTTGTTAATTTAATTTTAACAGTGTTTCTTGTTAAGTAAGGATTAAACTGTAATATGAATACGTGATTATGCTAACTTCGATTTGTTAAAGTGCACAAATAGGATTATACATCCAGTTGTATATAAGCATTATACAACCAAGGTATAAGAATCCGAGCTTATATGTATTTTTTCTGAGCTAATGCAAANTCTAATAAAGCTCATATTCTTTAACATAAAGCTCAAATACTTTATTACAAAGCTCAGATTCTACACCGTACAACTTCTACAACTGGTTGTATAGTCCATGAATTGGTTAAAGTGTAATAGTGCTAACAAGGTCGTGCTTTTATTTATGTAATAATATCCCACGAATTAATGAGGTTTTTACATAGTCCACCTATTTTTTTCCCTCTTTACCTTTATTTTTTTCCAGCTTTTCTTAAATGCTCCATTTTTATAGATAATGATAGGGTGGTGCCAAGATTGGGAGTCACCCTCTCACATGCTTCCCTTATTATAGGGATACTCATTTTTTACATGTGAAAGGGTGGCGCCGAGATTGAATGTCACCTGGTGGCGCCATTTCATTTTTCGTTTTTTTTACCTAAATTATCTTTGGTTTAGGTCGGAAGAAATAATATTTTTGACGGAATGATAATCAATAAACAATTTTAGAAAGGTTGAGCATCCTCCTATATACTAATATACTAAGAGAATAATACTAAGAGAATAAGAATTTTCAAACATTTTCCCTCCAAAAGGAATCTCTTTAAATAAGGAAACAAGGCTTTCTTTTTTATCAAATTATTATCATTTAATTAACATATAATCTTTTAATCACTATAATTTTTTTTGAACTAAATTATATTTATTGAATGAAAATAAAACAAAATGGTATATAAATCTAATAATTTGTATATGAATAACTTATAAATTGATATTATTAGTTTCGTATAAAAAACATTAATATGTACTTAATTAGTATAAAAAAATTATAAACTGATACTACTAATTTCATGAAAACAAAATTAAGTAAAACTATTTGAGAAAATTTATGAATTGGAATTATTTATTAGTTACGGAGTATGTGGTAAAAAAGTATCATTAAAATACATATTTCATAACTCTATTCAATTCTTTTGATTAGTTTTCATTTCATTTTTTATTCTCATATTAAAATATAAAAAATTAATTATATGTCAATTTAAAATCTATAAATAATACATTATTGTAAAATAAATGATCTATATATACCGTGTATACATACACGGGATTCATACTAGTATCTCTAACCGCCAAAGGAATACCAAATAACCAAAGGAACTCCGTACCTGTTAAACCAAACACAAATTCTCATTGAAGACGGACACTATCCGTCATAAGCTGAAGACGGATAGTGTCCCTCTCACAATATGCAAGTGACAGTATTCATGAGGTGCTCCATTTCTCTCCCACTTACCCCCCACTTGTCTTATTGTGAGAGAGGCACTATCCGTCTTCAGCTTATAACGGATAAAGACCGTCACAAGCAAGACGCTTTGTAAACCAAGTACATATGCTTTTTCTATAAAATTAATTAAGAGGTGGGTTCACATAATTGGCCTTTAATTTTCAATCCACATGATCTGTTATTGATCTGGACTTATTGATTATAATGGTGATCGAAGCTGTCATGCTTTGGAAAGTTGATTGCTCGTACATTCCACGATTCTCTATCATTTTAGGTATTCATATTCTCCCATGTAGTCGTGTTATATGTGTGGACCCGGTAAAATTGACCCGTTTGAATGACTCAAACGAATAATTTGATTTGTACTCGATCTGAGTAGGGAGTGGTTGGTCCTGAAAATAACGGTTAGGGGATTAATGTTTAAGTTATTAACTTTATGTATGATAATTATTTAAGACTCAGTCATTGAGTCAAGGATGATTGTGTGATAATTTTACTTTGAAATATGAAGAAGTAGTGTGCGTTAGGCCTCTCACGACATAACTAAAGTCCTCCACTAGGACAACTACAACTTACAAGTAAGGTTGAACCCGTAAATGAAACTTTGGGATATCAAACTTTTTTTTATAGTTTAACATCTTTGTTAATGCCTCATAATAGCGAATTTTTGGATAGCAACAATCCATAAATTTAGTTACATTTTGGGATCTTAGTTAAGGAATGTTACTTCTTACTACTATGTATCTCCCCCAGGAATGGAGCACTCAAGTTGAGAACCTGAGTATGATCGGTGTCCCCAAATTAACCTGAACCAATATGACTTGACCTGAGTGTTTATAATTGCAAACTGCCAATTTTCCCTAAAATGCTTGATTGATACTGATAGAGCCTAAATTCATATGACCCCTCCCAAACTCTTGCAAACTCGAAAATGAACTCGACCCGAATTAACCTAGGCTAAATCCGATTTGGTTGACCTATATGTTAGACGATCCACTCATAAATATTACTCTCTTTGACCCAGACCAAAGGTAACATAAGGCGAAATGGAAAATTTAAGAAAAGGTGAAAAAAAGAGGGGTAAAAAGGGAAAAAAAATAAGTGACCATGTAACTGTGGGCTATGTATTATGTAACGACATTTTGTGTAAATATCAAATGAGCATAAGGATAACTTGGTAATGTTGTGGACCAAATAAGGAATGTTACATTTGGTTTTGTTCATCCGTTTATAGTAAGTGTTACATTTGTTCTAAGTCGGAGGGAGTATTATTGTTTAATAACTGTCCGAAAACAATGGTTGGTAGACATAAAAAACTTCCGGTAACCAACCGAAATAGAGTGTAAACGAATAAAAGTTAAAGACTAATATTACCAAAAAATAAATTTAGTTAAAAATCCGATTTTCTGATTCCTCTTCAATTTAACAAACAAGTATATCGACGGCCGTAAGCCTATAGGGTCAGCACCAGGGGCGGACCTAGAATTTTGTTTTTGGTGTAGCAAAATTACAAGTATAATGATACAAAATCACAAAATGTTTAAATAATGGAAAATGAGATAGCGTCATCGTGTGATTTTCAATCTCGGTACCACTAAATGGCCTATATAAGAACATGTAAGATGCGGTACCGAGATTGAGGATTAGCCGATGACGCTCTATCAGTGTTCATAATTATTGTTTTAAAAATATGAAAAACCGATGTTTACATACTCCGTATTTAATAGGAATTTTCTATTATATTATGTATACACTTAGATTATGTAAATATAACCAATTATATATATATATATATATATATTATATATATTTTATACCCACGCATAATACTGCACATCATAAATTTTACTAATTTAAAATTAGTCCATAGGTGAAGAATTGCCCAAAGATTTGAGACAAAAAAATACCGAGTAAAGTAGAGTATTGATCTTGGGAGATTAGAAAAGGAACGAAATGTTATTAAGCATTTATTATAAAGTTAATTACGAATTAATTCAGAGAATTGAGGCTTTGGATAATACGGAGTAGAAGCATTGGAATAAAAAAGAAAGATTAGTTAATTAAGGAAAACAATTAATTATAGTTATGGTGTAACAAGACCTAAAATTCTCACGGTCAATATTTTGTTTGGTGTAGCACTTGCTACACCATAAGTGAGTGTGAGTCCGCCCCTGGTCAGCACTCAATGTGCTACCTACCTCATTGCCGATTTAGTGATCATTTGGTTATTGTCGAAAGTGAAAATTCATGTAAAATATCAATACAAGTAGCGCATATCTTTCTTTACAAATACGAACTTACGGAGCACAATTTTTGACAATTTATAAAAGACCGTCTCTCAGAAGTTGTTGTGAATATTATAACGGTATACCTCATTATGTGAGGATTAAAATTTAAACATGAACAAGACATGTCCTCTAGAAACGCATATTTATCGATCTAAATCTCCAATCCACCGCCTTAGCCTTAGCCTTAGCCTTAACCTTAGCCTTATACATTATTTATTCATATATTAAATGCGATTTACGTTTGACTTTAGACCAAATCAAACTCCCACGTAACAACCCATTTCACATCATATGAGGTGGGACCATGATAATAAATAAATAAAAAAAAAATTAATTAAGGTAAAGGGAGCCCCACAAGGATCGAGGGTAAATAATATGCAGATTATTGACCGAGTTCGAACCAGGGTTATAAATATTACTTCACATAATTTTACTAAGGATTTGTTCTTTTCGGCTGAAACGAGCTGAACTAATTAAATGGAGCTGAGGTGAACTGAATGCAACCTTAATAAGAGTTAATTTGTAAAGGAACGAGTTGAACAAAACTGACTAAAATTGTATTGAACTGAACTGAATATAAACTGAAAGTATGACAGAAAAAACCGGGCCTAAGTTGATTGATATATGAACAGAATACAATTATATAATTGAAGTTGGTATTCAATTTCAATATCAACCGCACCTGTAATATTAAAAATGATAATTAAAATACATTTACAAAATTGTTCAAAGTCAATCCAATCACCATTTTTTCTAAAAAAAAAAAGGTTACTTATTTTTGCAAAAGATTGTAATTTATTTTTAATTATACGGTAAAAACTCGAACCGAAAACACGACATGTTCAAAGTACATTGGTCTACCAAGAGAACATGTGGAAGACAAAAGAGTAATCGAGAAAAGAGCTTAAAAAAAGGAGGACGTGAATGGCACTAATTGAAGGAATCCAACTTGTAAAATTAAAAAAAATTAAAATAAAAAAATAGAAAATTAATTTGTGGTAATGATTAATTTTCTCCTTTTTTTTTTCTCCTTTCCTATTTATGACCTTTTAAGCATTCCTTAAACATTGCCTCCTTCCCTCTCATTCTTTGAACAATTCTCATTCTTACAACAACAACAACAAATCTTTCATAGCAACAAAAAAAAAAAGTGTTTCGTAATTTCGAAGATAAAGACCGAAAATGTCGTGGCAAACTTACGTCGATGATCATTTGATGTGCGATATTGAAGGCACTGGAAATCATCTTACCGCAGCTGCTATCCTCGGTACTGATGGTAGTGTTTGGGCTCAGAGCACTTCCTTCCCTGAGGTTTGTCCCACTTTTTTTTTATTAATTATCGGATGGTTCTGAATTCAGTATTATCGTACTCATCTACGTACCGAATTTCAATTCCTAGATCCATATTACTAATAATTTGTGAAATATTTACGTAGTCTATGTTATGATCGATGTTTGACTTTTGTAAACAGAGATTTAACAGAAAAAAAAAAGTCAACGTGAATTCATTTATTTGAGATCGATACGGACAAATTATACGGTAAAATGATAAAATCATTAATTGTTATTTTGGTCGGATTTGAGTCGAGTCTATCATCGGATGAGTCTTATAATATAATACATGTAAATATGTGGGGGTGATGATATCGGAACTCAGTACCATTTTTGTATACCTAATTTAACCCGGAAACGCAGCTAAAACCAAACGAAATAGCTGGAATCATTAAGGAGTTCGATGAGCCAAACACATTGGCTCCAACAGGTCTCTACATGGGAGGAGAAAAGTACATGGTTATTCAGGGAGAGCCTACTGTTGTCATTCGTGGAAAGAAGGTATGCTGTTTTTCGAGATTAAAATAAACGAGTAAATAAAGTCATGAGAGATGATACGATAACATTTGTTTTTTTTTTGGTAATATCGACAGGGAACTGGAGGCGTGTGCATTAAGAAGACAGGACAAGCTATGTTATTCGGAATCTATGATGAGCCAGTTAACCCAGGGCAATGCAACCTGGTTGTCGAGAGGTTGGGCGACTACCTTGTCGATCAGGGCATGTAGACCGGCTTCATAACCATGCCCGATTCACCCTATTTACGGCATGCTTGAATTATCACAATACTATTTTCTTTGGATTTTTTTTTTTGTTCATTTTTAATTATTTATGGTTTCAAAGTTTGCATCCCTTCCTAAAGTTACCTTACAGTAAAGAGTGAAGTTGTGATGTAAACAATAACCGTGTGGTAAAAAAACAACCATAAGAGTGATTTTTATGAGGTTTTAGGGTTTTTTTATTTCATCTTCAAGTTTTCTTGTAACTTAACAATTGATCATTGTGTATCATGGCCTGTTTGGCTTATGGTTTTAATTTCAATGGTTGCTTTGTGAAATTCAGCTTCGATTTTTCGTCTGCAATTTGTTTTTGCATCATATAATTGATGATTTTTCCGGGTGCAATATCCAGGGCTCAAGAACTTAACATTCACATGACAAAATCGAGTTTCAAAAATTCGTTTTTCTCATGTAAGTACGATATGATAATTATCCCGGTCTTGGCCTATATGTTTGATTGTTTACGCGTTGGGAGGAGGGAATATCAGTCAAGTTTTATATGTTTACCCCTAACTCGCTGCTGCAGTGGTTACGAGTTAGGACTACAAAACAACTTTTAATCAATCTTTAGATGACCATATGGTAAACCTATGGCGCGGAACAAGCTTCTGAGGTTTCTAGCATGCAATGTTTGTTTTCTCCTCTTGATTAAAAAAAGGCACCTGCAAATGCAATGTACTCTGTAGTTGGGAGGGGAATTGACATACTGCCTGAGTGCCTGATAGTCCACTGTGTCTCCGGCTCAACTATGGAGTACTAGGCTAAGACCTCTTCGATTAGGAAAGTTGTCTGTAAGAAACATAAAGACAAGGCTTCTAAACCTCCACCAGATGAGCCACAAGTAAAACTCCTGCGCAATTTCATTCATGAACCTGACCGAACATCAGCATGAATCCAGTGTCTATAAGACTATAACACATTAACATACAGCGCAAGCAACACCGTCTTGCACCCAAACTCGAACAATGTTCAAAGTAGTACATGCTTAGATTCAAATTAAAAGATAGTCATTTACAATATATTACATAGAATAAGCAAACACAATACAAGGGTGATTACAGGAGCACACAGATTCTCGAAGGTCTCGGAAACATCAGTACATTACATGTTTATTCTACAAAGACATCTACACAAGCAGTTCTACACACAACTTACAGCAATAAAACTTACAGCAAACTATCATAAATATAGTTTGTCAAGTTCATATCCAAGGTGGTATCACAAGTAGTGATCCAATCTAAGGCCACAGAACTTACAGCAAGCTAGGTATCAAGTAATCTCGTGTAACGGTTTTACACTAAGATTTTGTAAAACTAGATGTTATTTACCTACATATCCTTATAGAAGAAATTTTTTGGTAAAAACCTTTTATAGGGATATTTGAGTAAATAACATGTGGTTTTACCATAATCCTTAGGTTAACCATCTTACATAACTATATGAGCTAAACGGTAAGTACAGAATTATGCAATCTATCAATCAGCAATTTATTGTCGCAATGGTACCTCATGAGGAGTTCTGCATGGTTTATTGTTCGATTTCTCTGTTCAGGAAATATGTTTGAGCTTGCAGAACAGTGGCAACCTAGTTCGGAAACGAACTCTATTCTGTACCGCTAATTCAGTATGTAGATCAGTCGAACCGAACCATGCATCAGTGCTCATATGTTAAGCCACTAATTGCACAGGTTGCTTGGTACTATGCTTACCAAGCCGAGATCCACCAAAGCACAAAGCCGGGTTCATCAACCTTCTAGTCATCGACCTTGTCTTCTGTATCATATCTGGGGTGTCATCACCATTGATGTGGTTTGAATAAGGTCGTCTCGCTATCTCATGTTCTATGGAACTTCCATTCTCTTTATCCATAGAGTTTTGTGATGGCAGAGATGAAACTGAAGTCGAGGGCGATTGAGACGAGAGGTTCACATTAAGCTGGTCATGCGAAACATCATGTGCTACACCTGACGCAAATTTCTTGTGGTTGCTAGGACTTGAAATATTACTCCTTACCGCGAGTGTTCTCTTATTATTAGAGAGAGCGCTAGCATTCGAATATCTCTGTCTTAAAGGGACCGGTGTCTCTCCATGACCTGTCTTCCTCAAACCTTCCATTTCTTTTGTCTTCTTGAAAGACCAGCTGAAAATCGATTTAAAATGCTTTGCAGCGATATGGAAGGAACCAAACCTCTTAATATCCGGAGTATAGTTTTCCCCGATCTTTGACTCACATTGACTTAAACTGCTAATAGACCGAATATGACCTGCACTTATGTGACCTCGATTGGAAGTCTTGGAACCCATCAGGTGATCCATGCCTGTGCTTAGAAATAGTTCATTGTCAGACACTCTAAAGGATGCTCCAGGACTTCCTAGAATGCCTTGAAGCTTTAATTGGGAGGCAAATGCTCTTCTCACAGCAAAGTCATTGCAACTCGATATTCCTCCGGCCGAGATCAACTGCCTGATTAACACCTCGGACGATGAGGATTCTGGATGTTGCTTCAGATAATCAAGAGGGGTCATTCCGTGATCGTCTCGAATATTGAGATTGATATAGCGGGCAGTCATCAATAGTTCTACAAGGGTAAAATGGACATTTCCAATGATGGCCAAATGAAGAGCAGTTCTTCCTTCATTGTTCTGGGAATTGACAATGTCTTCCAAGTTGAAACATTTGTTACTCACAAGTTGCTTCATAAGTTCAATTTGTAGGTCCAATCTCCTAAATCCAGGGGTTTGGAAACCAGCTACCGCCATGTGGAGGAACGTATCACCGGCGTTATTCAGCATTGAGGCAGATGACGGTGATGCTTGAATGAGAGCTTCAAGAACAGATAACTGACTTTTATAAGCAGCAACATGCAATGGAGTGTTGCCTTTATCATCCACGGACGAGATCATGTCATAAGATGCTATTAGGTGTTTAACTACCTACATAAACAACAAACAACTGTTAGTAACTACAGAAACAACAATGCCCAGGACATTCGACACTGGTTAGTTGAAAGTAAAAGCAACTAAACCCGGAATTCCCATTTGCAGAAGAAAGTTAGCAAGCAACGAAAACCACTTGCTCCATGAGACCAGATTTCTGTAGCAGCTGTCCAATGATGGATCTAACACTACTTAGTCCTCACTTGTTTATGCAACTAGTACTTTTCCTCAATCATAGTTGAAAGAAAGATTTAGATGCTCGAGTACAATAGTCCTCTTAGCTTCACTTAGCAATCAAGTTTGTCAACAAACGCATCACACAACACGTGCATAAGTTAAAGCATACAATATTTCACAATATGTGCCCAATCGAAGCCACATTAGGCTGATGCCAACAAACTAATACCAGAATATTCATGAATTTATGAGCACAAGCAAGGAAAAATAGAAAATACCAGCATGATATTCAAAAACAGAGGCAAAACACTAAAACATCAATCACTATCAAACTAAAATCATACCTTGTCCTCGAATACGACAACATGGGCTTTTCATTTAGTTTGAATACATATGAAGGATAATGGTGATAGAGGAGAAGGAATGGAAGGGGCGGAGAGGGAAACGGATGTTGGGGTTTTTAATTCGTCTAGGAAATAGAGTCCCAAACCCAATATATTACTAAAATAACGGAAATTATTTCCCACGCTTGCCGAAATCTCACCCCAAAACCATAAATTCCCTTCCCAATTTCACATCCTAGCCTCCTAGGTAGGAGTATCTTATCCAAGTTTTCACCCACAGCATTTAACGATCGTCTCATCCAATCTAAAACCTAAACAAACATTAATACTACAAAGAGAAGTCATAAAATTAGAAGAAGCATTATATGAAGCGTTTAAAGATCTTCTCTTACAATCAAAACAAGCATTAACCCTTCAAATAACAAGTTACAACAACATTATCCTAGTGCCTCAATGGCTCCCGCAAATAAAAAGTATTTAAAGATCTTTTCATTCAATCTAAACAAGCATTAACCATTCAAATAACAAGACACAGCAACAACATTACCACAGTGCCTTAATTGCTCCCGCAAATAACAAGTCACAAAGTGACAAAGGCAAGGCAAAAACAACATAAAAATGCTACTTAAGCAACACAAACCCACCTCAACTTGACCTTTACCAGCAGCAGCATGCAAAATAGTAGAACCATGAGCATCCAAACACTCCAAAACATCACAACAATCACCAAGAAGCTCCTTCAAACCACTCAAATTACCACCTCTAGCAGCAGCATGAACASCTCTATTCYTAATCTCTACCTTAAACTCCAAAGGAACATCCCCAACATTCTCCACACTTTCACCCCCATTGTTACTCATAAACCGCGGTGAAACTGCATAATCATAAACAACCCTAAACACCTCATGATTCTTACTCTTAGCAGCAGCATATAATATATCAGTCAGACCATATTCACCCTCACCAAACACAAGCAAAGGGTATTTTTGTAAAATTTCTTGGACAAACCCTAAATCACCAGCTGATGCAGCAGTGTATAAAAGCCATCCACCATAACCAACTAAAAGAGAGTTTTGTATACCATCTTGACATTCATCATACAGTTCGTGTGCAACTTGAGACCTGCATTTTGCAACATTATCAAACTGTTGTTGATCATTATCCCAAACATTTTCGAGACGGCGAATACGGCGAAGGGAGGTTAAGTTAATTAGGTGATTCCCATCGATTTTAAGAAGTTGACGGACTAAATCAAAGTGTCCATTTGCTGCTGCCCAATCTATTGGACATGCATACCACCATTTATCTCCTGTACTTTCCCACCTTAATGGAAAACTTGATGCTGCCATGTTTGTTGTTTTTGTCAACAGAAGATGAGATTTTGAGAGATACCCACAAATAATTACTGAATAAATTAATTACCCAAGTGTTAAATTTCTCAAAGATAGAAACTTTTGATGGTAGAAATTGATTTACTATTGAAAACTTGAAGATGCATGTTTTGATCAATAAAAAGATAATTTTTTTTCGTGTTGACGAAACCGACAATTGGGTCAAATCTCTTTCGAGTATTGAAGGCAACTTAATGGGCAGAACTTTTGATCAACAAATAATTAGTGAAGAAATTAACTACCCAAGTGGTAAATTATTCAAAGATTAGAGCTTTTGCAAGTATAGATAGTTTACAATTGAAATTTAGGTAGTGATTAGGGGAAATTAAGGAGGGAAAATTGTGGAGGGAAAAAAAAGGAGATACCCAGATGCTAAAACAGAAAGATTTCAGCTTTCTGCAAGAAAAATTGCAGTAAAAGCAGAGAATTCAGCTGTAAATACTGATTTTTGGAGGGAAAAGAAGAGATTTTGGGTGAAAAATGGAAGAGCCAGTTGATAAAAACAACAGAATTGTTTACTTTAATCAAGGAAATGCAGCAGAAGTGCACAAGAAAGAAAGAGACAACGCAATTATGCTTTCATGTTATGCGTGTCTACCAGCTGCTTAAATTATTAAGTGGGTGGAATAACAAAGTTGGAAAATCTAATAAAATACGAGTAGTGGAAATTGATTTGGTCATACGTGGGGTTATCGTTCGGGTCGGCTGGACGGAGCGGATGTCGACTCTTCACATGAATCTTCGTCTTTTCATCACAAAACGATATTTATATTGGTTTTACTATTCAGAACATACTTGTTTCATTTCAGGCAATTCTTTACGTCTGTTTAGATGGTTTATCTATTTATGTCCTATAACGCGCTAAATAACGATTTGTGCCCGCTTCAACTAAGACGGATATAATGTGACCTACGGAGTTAACCCGTCTCATTCACATCCTACGGCATAGTGACTACTGACTAGTGAGGAGGGATAAGAAAAACAAGAAGTAAAGGACGGCAAGAATCGCACTAACTTTAAGAAAACGGAGAAAAAAAAGCATGCCTTTTGAGGGAAAAAGTAATTGAGACAACTCAATTGTAGCCACATGCATAAAAGCTTCAATTTCTATTATTATCAGTGATGCAGATGAAATGTTTGACAATTATCATTGTCATTATTTGATGAAGAAATTGTTTGCAAGAAATCCTGAGAAAAAATCAAGAATGCGTACAAAAAGAGGAAGATTATGGATTTATGGGCTCGTTTCGAAACATGCAAATATTTCCTGGAACGTGTGATGGAGTTAATTAAAGAGACATTAAGCATATTTTCTGGTTACTTTGTCTTTTAAATACTACGTTGATAATGAGAGGGTAGGGTGCGTTTGGATTGAGCGATCTGGAGGGGAAAAAAAGGGAGAAAAAGTAGGGGATTTAAAATCTCTTATTCAGATAACAAATAAGGGAAAATGAAGTACATGGGAAGAGAATTAGAGGGATCTAATTTATCTCATTTAAGTCTTGTCAAAATCTCTCCACAATAAGCAAAATTTAAAGAAAAATTGTATCCAAACAATCACACTCCATCCCCCTTTCCTTTCTTTTCCCTCCTTCCCCCTCACATTCCTTTCCTTACACTTTTGTTTTCCAAACACACCCTAAATTAAGATATTTGGAGAGACAAGAAATGAAGGAAAAGTAGGAGATTTAAAATCTCTTGTTTGGATAACAAATAAGGGTGAAAGGAAATGGAGAAAGAGAGATTTGAAAGGATTCAGTTTCTCTCCTTAAAGCCTAATCAAAATATCTCCGTAATAGGTAAGAATTGAAAAGAAATTGTATCCAAACACACACGTCCCAATTCCCTTCCCCTTTCTTTTTTTTCCTTTTCCCTTCCCTCCTTCCTCCTCGTCTCTCTTTCCCCCCACTTTTACTATCCAAACACACCCGAAGAGAAAATGAAACATATATCGGTGTATTATCTCATATTTTATCTGTTTTTGAGCATATGAGTATTTTTTCTGAGCTTATTACTCAAACTTTATTGTTTTTTAGCATATGTATATTTTTTCTAAGTTAACTAAGCTTATATGTAATGTTTTTGAGTTTTATTGAATTTTTTGAGCTTAATGTGTAAGTCAATGAACTCAGAAACTTTATAATAAAACTCTAAATTTTTAAAACAAAACTCAAAAACTTTATTATAATGCTCAGATTCTATAAAACTTGTGGTAGTACATCGGTTGTACAATCTACTTGCTGAAAGATTAAGGATAAGATTCATGACTTAAGAGTTTCAATGATGATAGAGTATGTCCCATGTCGGCCTGAAAATAAAGTCTTCAAGTTTCATCAATAAATAGATTACAGATTCGATGTATTACCACCAGTTATATAATTTTTGAACATTATAATAAAGTTTTTGAGCTTTGTTTTCAAAATTATGAGCTTTGTTATAAAATTTCTGAGTTTATTCACTTAAACATTAAGCTCAAAAAAATACATTATAACTCAAAAACTTTACATATAAGCTCAATTAAATTTGAGTTTTGATAGAAAAAAATTAAAATATAACTTACAACCTTTAATAAGCTCAGAGAAAATACACATAAACTCAAAAAAAAAATAAGAATTTGAGGTATTACAATTGATGTATGTTCCTTTTTCTCAAGGTTTAATTTAAGCTTTCGATTTTTACAGTTTAATCAATTTAAATTATAAATCGCCCTCGCAAAAAAAAAAATAATAATAATCTCCTTGCTATCAAATCTTGATTTGCTAATGTCAATCGTTGAGACAACTAAAGGTAAAAATTATTGGCGAGTCTTGAGACAAGACACAAGACTCACTTCAAACTTTCAATAATCTATTATAGTCTTAACAAAGTTTTAAGTTAGGTCTTGAAAATCATTCAATTTTTAAAATTTAGGACTCAACTTAAGACTCGTTTAGATCTTAACACAATTTTTTGGAAGTCATCATCCAATGGAAGGAACGTATGAGTTACTTTATTTTGTTCCTTTTTTTTTAAACCTCACGCCATCCTCGTAATGAAAAAGTAGAGTTTGGAGTGAGTGATAAATAATATAAAAAGTGTGTTCAAAATTAATCTAAACAATAAAAAAATAATAAAAATTAGTAAAAAGTTGATGAAGCAGAGTTTTAAGACTAAAGAATCCTGTCAATAATCTTTACCCTAATGCCAAGAAGACAAGGTGATTCTGGATCAAGTGTCACAATTCACAACTCAACAACCAATAACACGGGTTCAATTCGAGCTGAAGGTGTAAAAGTGGGTAAATTGTTCAACAATCTATAAAATTATTAATTTTCTTTTATTTTACTCGTAGTTTGGCCAAACCCAAGGAATATATTAAGGTAAGTTCAGTATACAAAAATGTTACGAGTTCCGAATACAGGCTCCAACTTGTACAACTAATGGCAAGGACAATGCTACAATCAGCATCAAAAGATTACATTGTGGGTTGTGGCGTACAAAGATACACCAGAATGAAAATGCTTAAAACCAGAAAAATATTTCATATCTTGTATACCGGAGTAATGCCAAGAAGTTCGAAACATTTGCGCATTACTATGGCAGTGGCTTCACATAACAACAATCGACTTGTTTCCTCCGGAGAACCATTCACCTGCAAAATTTAAATAAGCGGGTAAGAACATTACACAAAAAATTAAAAAAAGTGTGGAAACCATCAATGACGAATAAAATAATGAAAGATGAAAAGAACAGCAGAAAAAAGAGAGATAAAATGAAAACAAGATAAATACTTCACCTGACAGTTGGAATAGAACTTTGTGAAATATTCAGATAAATTGTACAAGTACTCGCAAAGTACATTGGGCAACAAACTGCTACAAGCATCTTCGACAATCTGGGCAAAAGAAAGCAAAATTATACATCACGTTACGTCAAACACTACTCGTTTTCAGCTAGATGTTTAAATGTCAAGATGGAGCAAGTAATGGCATGCTATTCACCTCGGAAAACTGAAGCAAATGAACCCCCAGTGCACGCTCATCTGAGTGAGCTAAAACTAGCTCTCCACTCTGCATTAAACAAGTGGACACATCATCAAGTAAAATCATATTAGCATCAATCAGCCTTGTACGAGACAGTCTCATTTTAAGCATCAGTAAGGATATTAGCAGTAAGGATATTTAGCATCAATAAGCATAAAGCCACTGCCCCCTACAACGATAAACTTTCAGACAGATGCTAAAAATTCGGAACACCCTTCAACAGAAACTGGAAATGAATGTGAATTTCAGATTTTTGGACACTAGAGTTTAACGAACCAGAAAACTTCAAATTTTTGACGTCATGTGATTGTTTTGAAAGCAAGAAGTTATATGTCTCACCTTCTTAAGTTCTTCAATGTCTTTACCAGATTTCCTGATAATCGAACATATTCGAGCATGTGCATAGAGTAAATAAACAGCTGTATTTCCCTGTAATCAAAATAATGAGCGAAACAGATAAGCTTTGTTGCATAAAGCAAGCGCGATACTCAAGACGGAAAGGCAAAGTTAATGAAATATGTTGCTGAAAGGAAAACAAAAAAAACAATTACTCCGTTTTAAAGTAACATTAAGATAAACCCATTTCTAGTACTCTATATATCATCGTTTCACTACTTCAAAATACTTGAGAAACAGACACATAACACAGAATGAGAAGGGCCTTAACGCTAAAAATGGAGAATAAGAGAAAGCATAAGAAATTACCTTATCATTAAGCATCTGGTCGAAGTTGAACGTGTAGTTGGTGAGTCGATTATTCTTCAGATCAGCATACCTGGAATGGCAGAAAAATAACTGTATCAATCATATATTATACATAATCAACGGAAAATGCTAAAGGCCTGATATGAGCATTGTTAAATTACTGCACCAAGCATCTCCTATGCAAGTATTACTGTAAACCTGATAGTTTAAACAAGCCGAGAGGATGTGTTCCCCAGCAGTAACTATACCAAGTCCTGATTATTCAGTTCTCAAACAAATACTGCTGTTGGATTTAAGTACCAATTGACAACAAAAGAGAGAACTTAAACAATGGTTTGGCTCTGTTAAGCGTATGCCTGTGAAAACCAGTAAAGAACAGCAGTTCACCTGTTCTCTGACGATCAATTTGTGATCTAATTTGACGGAAATTGCTACTTGCAATAGAGCATTAGGGTGGGAATAAGAACGTTATTGGCTGTTCCTAGGAACATGCCGTCCAGAAACACTAGACCACCTTAGTCGAAACCCAAACACCACCAACTAAAACCACCACCCACACTTGGAAACCCCTAAAACACAAGGATCTGGTGTTTTTGGGGTAGGAGAGGGGTTTTGGGGTTAGGGAGGGGTTTCCAAGGGTAGGCGATGGTTTGAGGAGTTCCGACGAGCGTGGTCTGGGGCGGGGAAAGGCGACGCTTGTGACAGATAAGGGAGGAGGTCGTCGATGACGGTGGCAGTCGGGGTTGCTGGTGACGGATAGCGTTACCGGTATGTCGCCAATGATGGTGCCTGTATGGTGGTGAACGGTTTTGTGGTGGGGTGGTTGTTGAAGTTGTTTAATATTTTTCACGTTCCCAACCAAACAAAAAACCAACAAAATATTTGATTCCTTTCCCCTAGTAACCCTTTCTGATATTCCTTTTCCTTACCTCTTGGCAAACCAAACGCCCCCTTGATGATGTTTACATTCATGATTCAAAAAATTACTTTCTACATAAAGACCTCTCAATTATAATTTTGCTTTAGGTCCCTTTAGACATCGAGCAGTCTGTCAGTCTCGCCAAAGAAAACCCTTACAAGAAGGTTGGCTGTGATATCTGATATTCATGATTTGTAGGCTTTGTTACCTAATATCAATACATAGACAGCCACGAGATACAAATATGCAATATGTAAATGTACTCTAAAAAGGACAAGAAAAAAAAAAAAAAGTTTTTAATCTTACTTCACAGCACCGTAACCCACTGCCTCAGCGGTCTGCTCCAGTTCATCCTCTGTCCATTCTGCCGCTTTACCTATTCAAGATCAATTTTTCCAGCCAAGATTTACAACTATGAGAAAAATATAGACACTCGCAAGAGTTCCAGATACCAATTGAAAGGTTTATATACCTCTTATTAGACATATCTAATAACTTGATAAATTCAGTTTAGTCATAAACTAAAAAAAATCTTATGCATGCATAACAATAAAAGCGAAATAAGAAGAAAACGATCTACTTACAATGATTGCGGAATGGATATACTAATTTGAACACCTTCCAAATTAGTCTTCTTAAGAAATACCCAAGTGCTCCAAGAATACCCTTAGATCCAATAATAAGATCTACTCCTCAAGGATTTGTACCAAGGTAAATACTCTTAATACATCTACTAATTTTGTTACTAGAAATTAGTAAATGTGCCCTTAAAATAATATCTAATATTATTATTTACTACTTATAGTAATGCTGGAATAATATTAGGTTAAGTGAGAATTTTCTTTCTAAATGTTCTTGACAATTTTAGAGAGATTTTCAATAATTGATAATTGCAAAATGAAAACAAGTGCATGTCCCCTCTCCCCCCTCAAAGATTCTAATAATAGTCATCATCAAGAATGTGAACCAACTCTTAGAGGCTAGAGCCTCACCACCATCGTCCACAGAGCTTTCAACGAGTTTTTTCGCTGTGTTTGGAGAATTTGTTACAAATGCAAAGTCCAGCTGTTGTGGACTGGACTCAAAGAGGGAGATGAGTGAGGGTATTTAGGAACTAAGTGTCAAACTTACATGAAAAAGTAACATTCATTTAACACAAGCTTAATCAAAAGGAAAGCATTTAACGAAGGAATGAAGAATTCTACAAAACTAAGATGCTCAGATATTTGAAATAAAGACAGTTTTTATTCATTTTCCCATACCTCGCTCAATAAGCGCTTGTTTGCTTCGAATCTTAGCTTCATCAAGTAAATCAACCAAGCGAACCACTTCAGAGCTTCGAGTTCGAAAACGCTTGCCATCTTCTCCCAATACAAGACCAAAACCCACATGATTAACTTTAGGATATGCATTGTCATCACCTGAAAGCCATCCTGCCTGCTTAGCTGCCTGTTAAACGTATGGATATAAGCAAATTATAGCTTTCATCTGAAATGTGCAAGAAAAAACACGTAGTTCACAGTTCAGCAGATAGTGTACTAAAATGAGAACTTGCATCAAATAAAAGGAGAAAGCTCAGAGTAGATGAAGTTGCAGGAAATGGTTAGCAGCCTTCAGATAAGACATCCATAAGATCAGCCATACCAGAACAAAATCAGAAAGAAGGCAACATGGTATCAAGAATCAACCATGACATTTTAAATAGGAAGTATACTCACATGGAAGAACATTTCAAAATGCTCACGCTGACCAACATCAGTTACATATATAATCCATTCAGCTTTTTCTTCATTTAGGCGGTACCTATATGATGCAATCAGTTCGACAGTCAGTTCATAGACGATAGCCATGCAAATGTCAAAGAGAGAAAGGGACGCTACAGGTAGTAAACTTGGGACTAACATTTGTCACAATACAGCATTGATGCAATAAGATATTTGGGAAAGAGTTGCTTTTCTTGCTTCATTGTGGGCTAAAATTTCCAGTGTTTTTAAGGGTAACCAAATTACATTTTGCAAACGGGATTAGGCACCATTATAGTGTTTGCATGAGGATCCCATGTCCTCTCTTTCACTCAACTATTGATTTAATAAACCTCCGCAACGTTTTTCTTTCCAAAAAAAGACTTCGTACAACTTTAAAAAATGCCTACCAAAGAGCTGTCAAATCGGTGGATGCATAGTTGAAACCTCCGTCACTCTTTATAACAATAAGAGGAATCTTTTTCCCTTGAATATGTATAACTTGAGCTCCTTCACTTTCGACGATCAATCCTTTATTGCGCAAACCCTCCAAAACACTTGGAATAAATGGATTATAAAAACTTTCACCCTGATGTGTGCAGGAAAACGGGCAGATACTGAGCATTAGTACTTGGTTAAGAAAAACAGTCTATGAAGCTGCTAAAAAATAACAAGGATTAAAACGCATATATCCTAGTGAGCGGAGTACTTAGCTAGCATATATACCTTTTCCTCTAGGTGAACCCCAAGACGTTTGTAAACTTTCTGAAATTCTCTACGACTAATTTCACAAATTTGAGCCCATGCCTTCCGGTAATTGGGATCTCCGCCCTATGTACAAGCAAGATGCTCAAGGTCAAGCAACAATCATAACACATTCTTGCCCGAAACACGAAGTTCAACCAAACTTTTTCTTGGATTGGAAAAGCATTTAACTACGCCCTCCGTTTTTTAATGATGTTCCCACTTCTTGAATATATGTGAGGAGTATTTTAATAAAGTGTGAACATTAATAAGATATGGAGGGAGTATATAGTAAAAGATCGAAAGCACTGATGTTAAAATATTTACCTGAAGGCTCACTACTGCCTTTTGTGCTCTTTCCTTAAAGATAGCATCCTCATCGAATCTTTTTTTGGACTGTTTGTAGAAGGCCTAGAAGCACATCGAAGACACATCAACATAAAAATGATTGACTCTATGCTAACTGCTAGTCGTCAAGAGCTTGAGATCACAATCCATATCTTTTTAGGTCAGGACAGAAAAAAAAATCTATTGGCAAAAGAAGAATGGAACATCTGCAACCTAAACTACTGGTAACTAAATAAAAAAAATAAAAAAATAAAAACTAACTCCCTCAATCATCAATTTGGGGACACCGTCTACCAATTTTGGTGGTGGTAAGCCCCAATTTTATTTTATATCTAAATAGTTGTTAGTTTTATGGTTAAAATAACTCTTGCCTCTCGTTTTATATGAGTTTTGTTCTCATTTGTGGGTTAGTTTAATTTCTCTATATGAGAGGTTCAAGAATAACGTTGATGACTGACTAATGCTCTTCGGGGCTCTTCGTATGTGGTGCCTTGGATGTCAAATTATTGTATACAATTTGTTAGATTTGACAAGATTTGTCCTTCTCCACCCTACAACAGATGTATAGATCCTCTTGCAGAAGGCTGTATAATAAACAACAGTATTATAGAGGGTATGCAAATTATACTTCAAAAACCATAGAGACTGAATCTGTTGGCTTCATTGTAAATGGACATTCTTCCAACCCTCATTAAAACAACAAAGCCTTAGTTCCAAAATAGGGGTCAACAAACTTATATCCCTCGTTCAAAAAACGAAATCTGAAAACATTATCACATTCCATGGAAACATCCTCCCTCCATCCCTCGCCTTGTCGATTGGACTTCAAGACTGTCCACAAATGCAGCAACAAGAGGACAAGACATAGAAAAGACCCTCATAGTACACCTTCCCACTTTTATCAAGCACTACAGATGTGTTTCTGCCTCAGGCAGAAGACGAAGCGATTACTACCACTCCCAATAGCTTTCACCTCAAATACACCTTCCATCTAAACCCTTCCCAAAGACCCTAGCTAAAGGGCACCAACTATGAGAGTCAGGTACCAAGGCATTCAAATGTCAAGCTACTGTCAACACCTTTTGAAGCAGCTCAATGTCCCCAAGAACTTCAGCCATCAACATTTTTTGGAAGGAGCTACTTTCACAAACAACAAATATAACAGCAACACTACGACCCCTTGCCTTAAATTCTATATCCATTTTAAACAAACATAGATGATTTTGAACAAAGATATTCACTGAAAACAGCAACAAGTTCTCAAATGACAGATACAGCATTTTTACACGAAAATAAAAGATCCTTGAATCAAAAAATCTCTCAATACGAGTATTTAAAATGATATGCAATAGTACATTAAATGTACGATATAATTTCATCATATAATAAACGCGTGTATTGATCATTGACTAAAAAAGAAAATAAAATTTATCACACAGAATCTTACAAATAATCTAATCAGGATTATAGATTACAAAGTTGAAAAAGAAAAGCACATGAAAAATAAGTTGCCAACATCTGCTTTAAGTCTTTAACATTGCCTAAGCAAGTAAGCAACAACAGAAATTCCGCTTACCTCAAGGTCCTGAATAGGGATTTCATCATTATCCTCCCATTGCGGAAATTGCTCATACAAAAACTCAATCAGCATGCCGAACTGCATATGATAATCACCATTTACACATCAGACAAAATAACTAATCAGCAAGACAACAACAGCAACATGAACAATTCGGACAGTATTCAAATTTAACAGAGCATATGACCTATAGATACTAGATGAAACAAAATTTATTATTTATGTTCAAAAACCAAAACCAATCTTACCTGCGTACCCCAATCACCAACATGATTTCTGCGGAGCACTTCAACACCAGAAAACTCAAGCATTTGGGCCAACGTATCACCAATGATGGTTGATCTCAAATGTCCAACATGCATCTCCTTTGCAATATTAGGTGAAGAAAAGTCTACCACTGCCCTCTTGATCGACAGTTTTGGAGCCCAAGTCTGAATGCCTTCCGTAAGCATCGTATGTATGGTCTGTATCAGTAACCTAAAATTATTAATAGAGATACAACAAGCAAAATAAAATACAGGAGGAGTACACAGAACACAAGAAAGTTTAGCAGGACTAAACCATTCACCTTTGCTAACCATGTACGTGACAAGACCACATTCACAAATCCAGGTCCGGCAACAGAGCAGCTCTCTATCATTTCTGATTCGGGCAAGTTCTTTATAATAGCCTGCAGCAAAAAAAAAAAAAAAAAAACAACTCATCCGTTCTGATTTATCATATAATAAGAGCAAGGAAAAAATGGAACTTGCATATTTTTTAAACCGAAAAAACTGTACCTCACCAACCGATCTTGGGTTTCTAAATTCAGGCATCGTTCCCTTAATCTTGCCAAACAAACCCATAGCGTTGTTGCTGCATAAGAAAGGTAACTAATCAACAATGTTCTTCAGTCACAATTCACAAACATATGCACACTGCACACATGATTAGAAGTCGCAAATTATCAGTCAACAATCAGAAAAGGCCTTACCATTGGTAGTCGCCGAAGTTTGCACTACTAATGGCAATCAACGGTTTTACATCAGCCTCACTAGGGACAGTTGTTGTAAGCGACTTCTTAAACACTTCTGCTAGCAGTTGTTTCACATTACCACCACTTTCTTCCTGCTGCATTAACATACACGCCATATTAGCATCACATAGCCTTTGGAATACCTCTGAAACCTTGAAGCAAAATTGAAACTTACAGCTGCCATAATAGAAAATGCTTGAATCCTGGCACCGCTAAAAAGCCCCCTAGTTGTTTTCCTTAAGAAACCTATCTAAGCCAATGAAACATAAGAGTGTCACCACAAAATAGCAGTAGTTGCTCTTGCGATCCACTAACGAAACATAAAACATAAATACTTTAGAAAACACAAGCTTCTATGAGCAAATTCAAGCACAAACGAACGCTTTACTGGAAAAAGCTGCCCTGCGCTCATTGCATTTACTAAAATTTGTGCAATCAACCTACATATGTATTCAAGGTTTCAAAAATTGTTTTCACCGCATTTGAAAATTCCAATCACACGACCTAATGAGTAACAATCAAACCAAAACATGCCAAATTAAGAGTCATGTCACTACCTAATTTATACTCCAATCAAATTTATCGTCGTCATCTGACTTTGACTGTCTACCAATGACAACGTTGACCATGACTTACTCCGCAATTTTTGTTTCCATTTCTAATGGAGCTAAAGACTTGTTCTTTGGTTCTGGATTAAAGCAAAATGTCTCTGAAAACTGCATGCGACTCTTTTTATTGTGAAGTTTCAGTCATTAGATGCAGTTCTCGACACAATTTTCATCTGGGTCATTTGCAAACAGCTAATTTGTCTTACTAACACAAGGGTACGGGTGCATTCATTCAACCCCCTTTTCCCACAATATTCGAGAGCCCTATTGGCAATGGGGTATTCTTCTTGATGTGGTATTTATTCATTCATTCAACCAAGTCAAGTGATAGAGGGAGTACCAGTGTAGCACCGATAATCGCAAAACAACTCGAAAACAACAAACATTTCTTCAATTTCATCATTTATCACGTCATTTACAAACTATTAAACAAACATTTCAAGATAAGTAGCTGAAACACAAACACCTAAATCCAACAATCAGCTCAAACCTTAACCTAATCCTAATCCACTAAATTCAGCACACTAACACAGTTCATCAACATACTAATACCAATAAATTAACAAACAAATTACACAAATCATGCACTTCCATACAACTAATTAATTAATTAGTTAGTTAGTTAATTAAGCAGATTAGAAGGCGAAATGAAGTAATTAAAAAATGGTAAAAAAAGAGAGAGAAGTATGATACCGGAAGAGAGAGAAAGAGGAGAGAGAAAGGTTGAAGAAGAAGGAGAAAAGTATGCCGGCGTTACGAATTTAAAACTACTCATATGTTCTTCCCTTCTTCTTTAATTATTCTCAGTCTAAGACTAAACCTCCTTTCTCGCCTAGGGTTTTACCGGACTTCCTTTATCTTGTTCCTTGTTTATCAGGCTCGAACACGAGCACTCGGATTAGGTTAGAACGGGTTGATTTTAGTATTTGTAGTACAAAATTCTGTTTTTAAATTATTGTAATATAAAATTACGTAAAATAAAAAAGAATTTGATGAGTTGATAAGCCACCCAGTAATCTTCTATATATAAAAGACAGGTCATTTAAAAGCATATGATTGGTCATTTAATTTTAGGATTAAAAATAAAAACAATTAGCCCACTACCCCCACTACCTATGAAACTCATTTTATTTCAAGCTTAAATATAAATATAAATTCCATAAGAAAAATTAACAATAAAGTTTTTAATTTATTTATGAAATGTTTTTAAAAATTTAACATACTAGCTCAAAATATTCAAAAAATTATAAATTTACATGAATTGAAAAATATAATTTTTTTTTATTTTTAGAATAAATTCAATCAGATATAACAATAACAATAATCATTAAATAATTATATCTTTAATTCAAGAAATTACCAAGTAATGATATTATTAGATCTACTAATTTTTAACTTTTAAAAGTTTTTAACATTCGATTTCAGACAGTATAAATTTTACCATATGAAAAAAAATTAAAAACCTAATATTTTTAAGACTAATAAAAAGAATAAAAAATATTTCAACATGCATACGTAAATTTGATATATATTTGATTTTCTTTCAATTTGTATTAGCGAACCCGTGCATTTTTTGCACGGGTTTAAAACTAGTTTTATCATAAACCACAACATTTTGTTAAGGAAAAAACTCTTAAATGAGGGATAAAGTCAATGGATGGGTTAGAACTTGGGTTAATGGGTATCAAGTCGACGAGCGACTCAATAAATTCTTTTCTATCCATTTGTTAGTGTAACCAGAGTTGGGTTAATTTCAATTTGTTGGATAAACTTAATTGAAAAGGTGTATTGCGGAATAGGATTATTTTCATTCTTTTCCATTTCCTTTCAATGATCGTGAGTTTGTTTATCGGATGATTGAACGGTCAATTATTTGATAGGGCGGAAAAAAAATGATTAAAATTTGTTTTGGGAAAATATAAGGGGAATGAAGAGTAAAAAATGAGGAGAATCCATACTCATTTGCAAGAGAGTGATTCACATCAATTCGTTATTTTAGTAAGAATAATACTCGCTTTGTCGCGGTTATTTGTTTACCTTTGGTTTGGCACAAACACTAAGGACATGAAAAGAGACCATCTGTTGGTGGTGTTATTGAGTGTTAGCTGAATAATAAGCTATATGGGTGATCAATTACCCTTCAAAAACATTTCCAATATAGAAATGTAAATAAATGAATGAGATACCAAAATATGGAATAGGTAAACAAATAATCGGGACAAAGACAATAATAAGTTTAGTTTGAAATTGTCACGTCTAGTTAGTTATTGGTCGATATATGTGTACTGGCACATATTTTCTACACAAGAAATGTAGCAAGTATATAAGTCAAATAAATCCCTCATAACTTCATAAAAAATAATTATTCTTAATGTTGTATTTAAGATTTTTTAAACTTTGATCAACCTCGTTCCACCCAAAACCGAAACAAACACAAGGTTTGAGAAATTAAGTTCCAAACTCATACTATCTGGACATGATCCCGGATTCCAAACTCATACCCACGCGCGAACCAAACCCCCTAACTATATAACGTTATAAACCCTCAAATCTTTCACATTTTCACTCGCATTATCTTCACCATATTTTCACAAAAGTGAGTGACAAAGAAATTAGTAAGATGAAGCAAGCAAGAAGAGGCCCAAAGGCACACACCAAAGCAGCCCAAGCCCAAGAAGGCCCAAAAGACCGCAAATCCACCACTGGCTTTAGACTTTAGTATAGGCTGCACAAGAAAGGCGGACATGGTAGTAAGTTCACTTGGCCTGGTTGTAACATTATGATGACGCGGCTACCGGTGCTGCCGTTGAAATAAATAAATCTCTTTCAAATAGTTTATCATATTCTTTTTTGGGGTGTAATCGCCTTATGGAGAGCCATTAGGCGAATATAATTATGGTGTGTGAATTCAGGTCATGAGTATCGTTTATAATTTCGTTCTTAATATCTATTCTATTTTTGCTCTTATGCTCCAAAGGAAATATGATTGTTAGATAAAAGGAAATAATCCCATTACTTTACTCCTTAAAAAGCTAACAGGATGTCCAGGAATGTCAGTGGGGCGGATATAAGCGGGTACCACCCCACACCCGGTCCAACACAGTTGGGGCGGGTATGGGTACGACTTTTGCGGGTGGTGGGGCGGGTATGGGAACAAAAATTCCACCCGCCATGGGTGGTGGGGCGGGGGTGGGTTTTACGTCATACCCACAAAATACTCGCTTACCCGCCAATTATTAAAATAAATAAATATATTATTATGACTTTCTATAATGTTTTTTTTATTAATTTTATTGAAAATCTTAAACTAGGATTATAAATATGAAAAATTACGGAAATTCATAGTGATTAAACTACATTTTATTTAAAAAAGTATCGACAAAAATTATAACATAGGTGATTGGTGGGTAACAGGGCGGGTACGGGTCTAGATGTTCACTTGGTGGGGCGGGTACGGGTATGAAAACTTGTATCCGCCATGGGTGGTGGGACGGATACGGATATGAGAATTGCTTGATGGGTACGGGTACGGGGAGCCTATATTCACCACCGTCCCGCCCCAATGACATCCCTAAGAATGTCGATTAACTGAATGTGCATTACTACCTCGATGATTTTGGGATGGTCCTAGCGATATTAGAGTACAAAATAAATAGTGTGTGTAAATCTTCCCTCTATTTCGCAACAATTTTCTTATGTGTATAACTACGGCTGATATACATTCGTTAGCACTAATAGGAATAAATAAATATATTCATCTATCATGATATCAGAGTCTTTGTCATCAATTTAAATCCTGACAGCTTCTAATATCTCACGAAGTGGAATTTTAGCACATGTTAAGGGAAGCTGTGCACTTACCACTCTTCAGGCTCAATGGATATTCGAGTGAGGGGTGTAAACCGCGTAATAGGAATATAATAGTTGGACATCAACCATAACCTTAAGGTTTTGATTGAGATGAATCATTTATCAAGCACGATTGATTCTCAGTAGATAACTATTGGGGAGGATCAACTTTTTTTTTTTTTTTTTTTAAATTAAGAAAAGAGGGAAGAACTAGAACAATATATATCAAGAAACCAACTCATCAAAAAATTTAAACTAATGATTAGAGTTTTAAGTCCAGTTTTATATTTTAACATGCCCCTCGACTAGGGGTGTTAATGAGACGAGACAGCTCGCGAGCTACTCGAGATCGGCTCGGTCAAAGCTCGGCTCGGACTCGGGCTCGGCTCGAGAGCTAAACGAGTCAAGCCGAGCAAAGGCTGGCTCGACTCGAAAAGCTCGCGAGCAACTCGAACTTGTATGATTACATAAAATATTGCTCATATTTTATAAAAATATGTTATCATGAGTATATTTTAGTATCACACATATCAAATCTCTCGCTAATTTGCCAAATATTTTTACATGTAACCTTTGAGCCTTGTAATTGAAAATATCGAAGGAAAAAAAAAAAACAATTTTATGTAGGCTCGATTTGGGCTCAAGTTTGGCTCGAGCTCGTGTTAAAGCTCGCAGGCTTTATAATGAGCACATTTTTTTCAAGCTCGGGTAAGCTCGAGATCGGCTCGAACTCGAGTTATGCATGGTTCTTGAGCACAAGTCGATCAAGGCCAAGCTCGGGCTCGACTCGGCTCGTTAACACCCCTACCCTCGACCCTCACACAAACGCCCATTTGAAGTGAGGATGCAATGGTAGACCTTCCCGTATCTAGTGTTAATATTTCACTTTAGAAATGAGAGAGGGCTTGAATTTCAACCCGTGACTTTGTGGTCACATTGTCTCTTATACTATATCATGAAACCAACTCCATCAAAAGCTCCAGCAAATGATTGATGTCCCAAAATCGGTTTAACATTGTAACAATGAAAACTAAAGATTGACTAATATGATTTTAGTAAGCGAAACTCCAATAGCATCCCTGATCCTCCCGAAAAATGATACGGAAATCGTGAAGCGGTGCTTTTACCGTTGTTCTCTCTTTAACGGACAAAATGTGATTTTTTTTATGATAAAAAAGTAACTATTTATAAATTCATATTAAATAATCTCATTTCTCCGTCATAAATCGTAACGCGCTATAAATGAGAATTTGTGSTCTAATTAGGTACTTTGATCAAACCTGTGTTGTATGAATTTCACATTTGACTACCATGACCAATTTCCCAACTATCTCCACATAATATTAGCAATTATCACTATCATCTCTAATATTAACAAATTTTGATTGTTAAAATAGATTGAATCAAAAGGAATATGACAATTTCTGATTCCACGATCCTCAAATCTCAAGTCTGACTTCTAAACTCGATCAATGCCGTCCATTGACGAGGATCAACTTCGATACATACATAGTTATATTTTAAAGAGCTTGCTTTCTGCATGTAAAATTACGAATACGTCATACGTGACAATTCTTTTTGTTATTTATTTCCCCAGCTTGCATTGTGATATCAAACTTCACTCGACAAACTCGACACGTATATGCTAATAGAGTATAAATTCGATTTTGGGATTTCTTTTTATGTGCCCTTAGGAAATGGTTAAGGAGGTCATTCGATTTCACTTTASGTTAAGCTAAATTAGTTTTGTGTTCCGTGAAGAACTAAGATTASCTATGATTATTAGTTTCGCAATTGGTCTCACTTGTCATCAAATAATTAATCTTCATCTTTTTTTTTTCTTGATCTTTATGCCAAAAACAAARATAAGCAAATAATCGAGATCTATACTCTCCGTATAAATTAATTGCCGTATGAAAAATACCATAAAGATCGATCAATTTTTTTAATTTTTTTTCCTTGTTAGGATAAGTATCATGTATGAATGACTCAATGCTAAGACAATAATTGGAATTGGGTCAACTATCAAGAGCACGTTACATTCCATTTCCCGATTTCCACCATGCCTCGAAGTTTCTGCCGAAGATTTGATATTAATTGCATGTGATTCATGATGGTGAATTCATTAAACTAATATATGTAACGTAGAAAACAAGCAACACTTTGGCCTATAAATTGGACGTACTAATTGAAACTATTACTCACTACAAATAAAACCCTTACATAATTTCCACGCATACAAAAAAAAACCCTAAAAGCTATGGCTACCCAAACCCGACTTGTAACCGATGATGAAACAATGGAGACGTTGTCCGTGGTGACATTGCCTCAACTCGTCGCTTTCAAGCATAGTGAAACCGGCCATTTTTTGGCCGTTGTAACTGATGATGGGGCTTTGAAAGATCATCTCGAGTTTAATGCAGATGTCGACCAATTTAGTCCGCGTGCAAAGTTCGTTGTGGAGATGGCTGACAACAAACAGGATGTGCACCTAAAAAGTTGCTACAACGGCAAGTATTTGGTCAGGTGATTGTTTTTCTCTTTTCACACTCTAATCTGTCCACTCTTCCTTATTTTTTGTTATAACATGAAGCTTTGAATTTCCAACGTTTTCTCCTCAAAGGTTGGTGGGGTAGAGCTGTCAAGATTGACTCGATCCAAGTGATCTAATATGACCGGACTTAAACCGGACTGACTTGACCTAAACTTGCGGTTAGCCGCACCTATGGGACCCTCCCTTGAATGACACAAATCAGTGTATTCTATTTCTTGAGAGGTTGAGAGACACCCCCACCACCCGGAACAGATTCATTTAGGTCTGGTCTTCGGTCCACACTTTTCGAAGTTTAAGTTTTTGGTCTGATCCGGTCCAGAATGAATGGACCGATTTTTTTTATTTTTTTATATTTTTTTTTAACTAATTTTCGGAACTTTATAAAGTAATAAAGTCTTTTATTTTCAAAACAATATTATAAACTTAGGTCTCGTTTTTTTGGACAGAAACTGTCGGAACTTAACCGAACCGAACTTAATAGAGCTGAGCTGAACTGGTTTGAACTTATTGGAGTTGAACTAAAATAAAGTTAATTTGTGAAGAGAAGAGCCGAACTGAACGGAACTGAAATTAATAAAGCTGAACTGAACTAAAATGAGCTGAAATCATCCGTTTAAGTAAGGGGGAAACCTAGCTAGTAACAAAAGGCAGTGGCGGATGCAGAATTTTCCTTTAAGGGAGGCACGATAATTTTTCATCATGGAATATATAACTTGAAGGATAAACTCGAAAAATTCAATAACTGAACCATTAATTTTATGGTCGATTGTTAAAATCCTTATATAAAATTAGTAATTTTGAGTGAATTTTCGAAAATAAAAAACGTAATTTACGTAATTAAAACAACGCCCTTATAGATATATTAGATTTTTAGATTCCCCGCCCGGAGTCCCCTAAATCCGCCCCTAACAAAAGGTAACACTGGCTACCCAAAATTTCTAAAAAATGATAATATTTTTAGGTAACCTAGTTAGTAAATTGCTGAAAATCCAGAATCGATACATATGGATCTGAAATGGGAAATAAAATACTCAGTAACCAGCAAAATGAAAGTTTGATAAAATATCTGTGATAAAAATTGATGCGCAGAGAATCGGAAAACTATGTAGCTTTCATCACTGCAATAGCTGATCAACCCGTTGATGACACGGGCGCTTGGAATAATACATTGTTTCGGCCCCGTGCTAGTGCTGGATCAGACGGAACCAAGTTTTCTCTATTTAAACCTCTTGTGTCCGGAGTTGGCGAATCAATGCATCAAATTGCGGGCCCAGACCGCCGATTTTTGCGGTTAGCCGCACCTATGGGACCCTCTGTTTACCTTCTGGCAGTGGACTGCACCAAACCCGTAGCGACTCTACCCAAATTTGTGTCATTCAAGGGAGACAATGGTAAATTTCTTGAAGTTTCCGGAGTGGAATCGGGTCGACTTGCGTACAACGTCTTCAAAGGCGACGATCATGGAGAGATAAGTGGAGTGTACGAGGTTGTTCCTGCTGATAACGGGTTTGTCCAGATCAAATCGTTCTTTTATGACAGGTTTCTCAGGAGGATCGATAATGACTTTATCCAAAGTTATAGCCCTGACGATAGTGGGGACGACGCATTGTTCGAGGTTGTGAAGAGGCCTGAGAATGCTTCTACAATCAATATTCGAAACGTGGGCAATAACATGTTTTGTACAAGAGCACCGAGCAGCGGCACAGACCGGCCTGATTACTTAATTGCGAATGAGACCCAGGGTGATGCAAAAGAAGCACATTTCGAGGTGGTTGAGCTTGTGATTAGTCGGGAAATTGTCATAGGCTTTACTGATTTTCGGATGGCAGACGCTGTCTTGTATGACCACGAATCATTCGACATGGATCATAAGAGCGTTACGAACACATATACAGTGCCTGCGCAGTGGCACATGACGTTTACATTTACAAAGAGTCGCACCAGTTCTTGGGATAACACGGAAACCATCAAACGGGATGGGTATACCATTTTAAGGAGCCACCTTCCGCAAATCATAGGGGATAACGAGGTTGTTGTCCGAGATGCCTACCAAGGCTTGTATTCGTGGGGACAACCAATAAGTGAGTCGGAAACATTTACAGTACATCACGCGGTCGTAGTACCCCCGAACGGGTCTATCTTTGCCACCCTCGTGGCCAAAAAGAGCACTTGTAAAGTGCCTTTTTCTTATGTTGAAACAGACCTACTTACAACAAGACCATACAATACGTATAATAAGGACGACGGTGTTTACATTGGTACCCACGTCTATGATTATGAAATCATAGAGAAAACGACACCCTTCATTGCCGAAAACGACGCAGAATGACAGTCAGTTGATTGTAAGGCAAAGCTAAACAGGAAATTGTTAGCTTTGCCTTTGAATTTCATTTGAAACCAATGTACTAGTATTTTTCAGTTTCCCAATTTCCCAAGTACTTTAAATTTATGCAGTCTAATAAATATGGTTGCTTTAAGCACTTCCATAATTCCATCCAATGTTTCAACTATAACAAACTATTTTCAATCTTTGTAACAAACATGCTAATTATATTACTCTCTTTGTATCTATTTGACTCTGTCTTGAGGTTTAACACCCATGTTTCAGTCTTAAACAATAATTTGTGTAAGTTCTTATTAGTCTTGCTTAAGATGAGTGTATTCGTCTTACTATCATCCACTTATACATATAAGACAAATCTGTTACTTTTTCCTATACATTTTGCTTTTATCTTGTACACAATATTTGACCTATTTTAAACTTTAAATAAGAATTTTGTGAAGTCCTTAACGTTTCACCTAACAGAATCTTCCATTAATCCCGTAACTTTGCAAATCCTTCATGTTCCTAACGTTCTCCTCGTAATAAATTATTACTCCCTCCTCCTCAACATTAATGGTCCTTTTTTTTTTTTTGGATATTTTAGTAAATTATTGTTCTTTCTATTTTAATAATTGGTCCTCTCCTATTTTTTCTTGATCTTTCGCGACTAGGCCTATCAACATAGGCACATATTACCAATCTTGGCCCCACATAGTTGTTCTTATCCATCGATATAGCTACCCTTCAAAACTCACATGATCTTGTATTTATCTAATTTTACATGTAAATAAATAAATACATCTCATAAAGAATATCAAAACTCAACTATATAAACCCTCTATTCATTCACACTTGCAACATTATTTATTCACATTATTTTCACAAAATTAACAAAAAACAAGAGATGAAACAAGGAAGAAGAGGCCCAAAGGCACACACCAAAGCGGCCCAAGCCCAAGAAGGCCCAAAAGACCGCAAATCCACCACTGGCTTTAGTGGGTTGCCCAAGAAAGGTGGTCACGGTGGCAAGTTCACTTGGTCTGGTCGTAATATTGATGATGACGTGGCTACTGTTGCTGCCGTTGATTCCAAAGATCCTAACTATGTAGATCTTGATGATCATCATGATGTTGATGATCTTAGCCCTTGATTTTCCTTCATGGATCATAGTGAATGAATAATGATGATGATGATAATGTGGGGTTTAATGTTTAGTTATTATGATCATTATGGTAAAAATAATGTGGTGTAAATATGGAGTTTGGTCCATTTTTCATATAGTCATTATCATTAAGCGAGTATGATTACGGTTGCTTGAATTCGAGTGTAATCGTGTAAGATCCATTAGGCGAGTATGATTACGGTTGCTTGAATTCAGGTGTAATCGTGTAAGATCCATTAGGCGAGTGGTTGCTTGAATTCAGGTTATGAGTATCATCTATAATTTCGCTTTTAACATGAGTCATTTTTGTCAGGGGTGGAATCAGAAATTATAAGTAGGACTAAACTTAAAAACAAAAATTATTATCATCATTTATACTATTAAAGCAAAAGCCGGTAACCGTCGTTCTAGATTAAAGAAGCTAATGTGTCGCATGGAAATAGACTTACCGTAGAAAATACAATACGCAGAATATGATATCCTCCATATACAATTACCCAGACAACTTAATAGTGTACA
>VHZZ01013818.1:19580-39649 GCA_009801015.1 Silene noctiflora | reverse complement strand
ATCAATAAACCTCAAGTAAACACTTTATCACGCTTTATACGGAATTTGTTTTGAAAAACGAAAAAGTTTGCATAATCAATTCACCCCCCCCCCCCCCTCTTGAGTATCTTGGATCAATAGACTCTTCAGCTTCTTTTCCAGAAGGGCTCAATAAAATGCTTATTGTTTTAATTCCTAAGAAAAAGGCGCCTGATGAAATTGTGGACTTCCGACCAATTAGCCTTTGTAATGTAATTTATAAGCTAGTATCAAAAGTGATAGCTAATCACTTAAAGAGCTTCTTAAGGGGCATTGTCTCATAAAATCAATCAACCTTTACGTCGAGAAGGTTAATAACTGATAATATAATTGTTGCCTTTGAGCTATTCCATCACATGAAAAATGATAGGAGCGAAGTGGGTCACATTGCACTCAAGTTAGATATGGCTAAAGTTTACGATCGCGTGGAATGGTGTTTCCTCGAGAGAGTCCTTGTGTGTATGGGATTTGATAGGGCTTGGGTTGACCGAGTTATGATATGTGTGTCTTCGGTCTCTTTTTCGGTGATGGTGAATGGGCAGACTATAATGGAGTTTCGGCCAAGTCGGGGGATTCGTCAGGGAGATCCACTTTCACCCTATTTGTTTATACTCCGTGCGGAGGTCTTATTGGGTCTTATGAGACGGTCTATGGAGAATGGGGCCATTAGAGGGATTCGAGTCGCTACTAATGTACCTATGGTAGCCCATCTTCTCTTTGCTGACGATAGTATATTCTTTGTGCGAGCTACGTAGATGGAAGCGAGACGGGTTAAAGATATCTTGTTGAGTCTATTGATCTGAAATACCCAAGAGGGGGGGTGAATTGAGTATGCCCACTTTTTCGATTTTGTCCGTATGAAGCGTATATGTAGTAATTAGTATGAATTTATTGATTAAATTCAACTAACTAGATTTCTTTTGATTTGTAAATAAACAAAATAAAAACGAAAGAAAGAGATGCAAAGGACACACGATATTTGAAGTGGTTCAGCTTCACACGTCGAAGCCTACGTCCACTATTCTCGATTAATAATTTTAGTACCTTTCTACGGATTACAAAATTATCAATCCAACTCGTACAACTAACTCTAGTTGTACCTCACTTGAGTATCGTTAAATACTCGACTATCTTATGTTAATAAGAAAGCACTTGATTGTTCTTATAATGTTCACACAATTGAATGAGTAAGAAACAATATGAAGCACTATTATCCAATAACGTAATTTCAAAAGTAATTGCAATAAAGAACAACACGACTTTTCAAAATAATTTTCGATTGCAAATAAATAATAAACACGTTTTGTTTTGCAAGGATATTTTAAAGCTCAAAGGTTGAAAAGTGTTTTAAATGAAAGACAATGTATTGTATTTATAGTAGAGAGGAGATCTAGGTTTTCTTCTAAAAACCCTAGATGTCGTGTGGACTATTACACAAGAAAAGAATTAGATTTAGATTTTATCTTATCATATACAACTCATTAAATCTAGGAAAATAGGAGAGAATAAAATAAAAATAATATAAGGAGATAAGAAATCTCTAACAAATATTATTTTGATCTACTTTAATTCTTATCCAAGCAAGAAAGAGATCTTAATCCTTTTATTTAATTCAATAATATCTTAGTAAAATATATGGAATAAATCTAAATAAATATAAGGAGATAAAATATCCTTAACAATTATTTAGTTTAGATTTACCCTAATTCAATACTTGCACAAGGGAATATCACGTAAGAGAGAACACGGCTCCTAAGCCCACTTCCTCATGTATGAAACCCTAGTTAAGATATTAGGTTAAATTAGGGTTTAGATATGAGAAGAAGGAAAACCCTAGATAGCATGACAACTCGACATAAGTTGTTTTACTAAACAATAGGATAATCATAAATTCGTTCCATCTAATTATGTCCCAAATCTCACTCAACTATAAACACACTTTTCTTTAAAGATTTTATGACTTAAACTTTGAAAAATAGATTTTAAAACTCAAAAATCATGTTCTTCATATTGGAGCCCAAAGTTATAGGTCAAATGACTATAACATTAAGCTTGGTAAGTCAAGTTATAGGAAAACAGCTATAACTTTACTTTGCCAAAATTACTTCTTAAAACTACGTTATTGAACGATGACCTATACTATTTAATCTTCCTGGATATCTTCAGTATGAGGTTCATCTCTTTCATCTTAATCATAAGCTTTTCATCTTGAGCTTATCTTGAGTTTGATTTATCATTCATAACTTGTAACTTGTTCTTGTACTTTGTCATGAGCTTAAGTAAACTTGTTCTTGTACATTCAACAACTATAATTTTACTGCACAAATCGTTTTGCAGTGTAACCATGTTTAATCTAACACAACTAAACAAAAGATTATGAGCAACAAATATACATATAATTAAGCACACTTGTGATTATCAAAACATAAACATATAACTATATGGTCCAACATATCTTGACTTGCTATGAGAAAGCTTTTTGGCAACTAGAAAATTACCACAAGACTTCGGTGACGTTTAGTAAAGGGACTAGTGAGGCAAGGAGAAGTAGGTTGGCTAGGTATCTAGGGGTAGATGTGGTGGAGGAGCATGATAAATAATGCTTGGGCCTTCTAACGGTAATTTGGTATTCAAAAGGCGTGATTTCGAGAGTGGTGAGGGATAAATTGAGTAAGAAATTGCAGAAATGGAGGGGGAAGCTTTTTTCGAAGGCCGGTAGGGAATTATTGATAAAGGCAGTTGCCCAATCAATCCCTACTATGCCATGAGTGTCTTCAAGTTTCCTAAGAATTTTTGCGACAAACTTCGCTCAATTGCTTCTCGGTTTTGGTGGGGAGCGGATAATGGTAAACGTAAAATTCCTTGGATCGCTTGGAACCGTTTGTGCAAACCAAAGAGTCTTGGTGGGCTTGGCTTTCGTGACTTCCATGATTTTAATATGGCTCTTCTAGATAAACAGGCGCAACAGCTTTTTATAAACCATGACAGTCTTATCCTTGCGGTCTTGGATGGAGGGTAAAACTTGTTGATGAATGCCTTGGAAAGATTAGACCATGTAGTAAAAGTGTCTGTTTCATGTGAATTTAACCACTTCCTTGCATTGTCTTTCAAGAAGAAAGGGAAGAGCATAAGTAGCAATTGCTCTTCGGTTATGCCATTATGTTTGATGGTACCCACTTTCTCTTTAAACATGACTAGATGTTCATGGGCATCCTCATTCTTTATACCATAAAATACATCTTGTTGTATCCCATAGGTTGGTCTGCCATTTCTTCAAACACAAGATTTTCCCTTGGCGGATTTGGGGAATTTGGTGTATTTGGTGATTTGGGTTCGGAATGGTGTGAGTGTAACGAGAGAGTGGGTGAGTTGATTGGTGAAATGTAAAGGTGATGGGGGTGGGGTTTCTTGGGTTGGGTTGATGGGAGATTGGGTGGATGAAGAGGGTTGAGGTATAAGTGAATCAATTGTGAAATTTGGTGTACTTTGTGGGCTTAAAAATAGGTGGAGACCTCCTTAGTAATGCAAGCTTGCCCTCTTCTCGCCCAAAAAGTCTTCTCGATATCGCAATCAAGAGGAAAGAGGGGTCCAGTATTGCACCTGTTCATGCACTAAGAAGAAAAACCAAATAGTCCTAATGCAATGAATGCACTAGGATAAAGGATGGAAAAACAAGTAAGTAAAGTAAACTAAGCCTATGAGCAAACAACTAATCTAATCCAATATCGCCGTCCCCGGCAACGGCGCTAAAAACTTGATGAGTTTTATATTTATGTCTCCTCACAAGTGTACGAGGATGGCGTCGCGTATTGTGAGGGTCGAACCCAAAGGACGGCATTATGGCTCTTAAATCAATTGTTTGCTTTCTAGTTTAGTTCTAGCAATGCAATTTGAAGGTGGTTAATAAAAGGGATATTCTACATGGTACCCCTCAATTTTTCGACTTTCTACATGGTACCCCTACACTTTTTAAAACATACATGGTACCCCTAATTGTTGTCATTATCACTAAATATACCCCTAAACTTTATTTTCCATCAATTGAACTCAGTTTTAGGCGTTAAGTGATGACTTAGACGCGTAACCAAGCTTGTCATTTATTATCCCATGACATAAGGACTCTATTGGGCTCAATATCCGTCGCGATCCTAATATTTATTGATATATATGGGCTAAAAAAATTTTGACGGAAAATTTATTGATCCCCTGCCAAATTATCACGTCCAAAGATGGATATTGAGCCTAATATAATCCTTATGTCATGGGATGATAAATGACAAGCTTGGTTACGCGTCCAAGTAATCACTTAACGCCTAAAACTGAGTTTAATTGAAGGAAAATGAAGTTTAGGGGTACACTTAGTGATAATGACAACAATTAGGGGTACCATGTATGTTTTTAAAAGTGTAAGGGTGCCATGTAGAAAGTCGAAAAATTGAGGGGTACCATGTAGAATATCCCTTAATAAAAACTAAAGAAATAAAGCATGTGACTACTAAGAAGAGAGGAAGTAAATGATGAAAAGTAGATATATTAAAAGACTAGGGTGTTCGGCTTCAATAATGCGGACTATGACTAACCTATGGTCACAACTAAAGGTAGCATAAAGATAGTATCGAGTTAGACCCCCACCTCTCGGTGGTGGGGACCAAACCCTAGGATAAGTCAGTCTAAACTCTCGTCCTAACCCTTCCTAAACCTTCTATTGCCACACACCAACCCAACATAAGTCTAAGCTCTCACTCAAACAACATGCAATTAGAAGATAAGAACTCAAATCCTCATTTAAGCCTTTCATCAAACACCTTGTGTGCACAAAAGTAAGCATACTACCAAAAGATTACCCTTTTGTATTAAGACCAACAATCAAGCCATACAATCCCACATTAGATCCCCCTATACCCTAGTAAGGCCCTATTTTCACGTACTTAACAAAATAACTACAAAAGATGTAAACTTTGACATAAAGAAAGTAAGAGGAAACATTTACAAGAGGATAAACAATTAACTAAACTCAAACATGTAAACAATTGAAAGGAAATTGAAATTAAGTGGAGAATTATACTACCAACTAAAGGAGCCAACTTGGATTGATAAATAAAGATAAATTTCTTCTAGTCTTCAAATTACAACCCAACACTAAATGTAAACAATTGACAACTAGTAGATATACTAATAACTAAGAGCAATTAAGTACTAATTAGGGAAAGATTAGTGTTTAATTAAGGAATGATTACAAGATTATGCTAGAGTTATCTATCTAGGGTTGTGTGTCTAAATAGGATTAACAAGGGGGCATATATAGTATCTCATTATGTTAGATCCAAAGAAGGAACAAGGCCCAAATCTTGTGTAGGTGAGCTGTCAGCCGGGCCACCGGCCGCCGGCCTCCCTGCCGGCGCCGTGCATTTGTCATTTTGAGTCAAAATTGGATATTGGGATATAGGGAGTGTGTTCCCTGCCTATGAGTCGGCTGCCGGTCAACCTGCAGAGAGCCCCCTTCTCTTCTTCTTACGTACTTTCTTTACTTGACCCGTCGGCCCACTTGCTGTCGGGCTGCCTGCCGGCGCCGTGCATTTCTTAATATGGGCTTCATTCTTTCTTTCATTCTTTTGATAAAGAGGGTTGTGTGTCCCTGGCCGGTGAGTCGGCTGTCGGTCGACCGGCAGGGAGCACTGCTTCAGCTTTTTTCAACTCCTCTTCGCCTCATGCTAACATGTGTTGCCTTTCGGCTCGCTCCTTCTTCCAACTCGTCTTGTTCCAAGCTTCTTCCCTACAAGATGAAGCGGGAATTCATAGCATATGACTCAAGTGGAATAAAAGGGACAAAATGCAAGCAATAGAGGCCCAGACCGAGTCGAATTGTGATCAAAATGCATGAGGATGAAGAGGGAAAATGGTATAATTTATGCATATATCAAAAGCTACCATACGACCTGAAGGGGTTAAAGTTGCGAAGAGGATGAATGAAAGTTATCTATTTTATCAATTTATCTGACAAAATCTTATCTATTAGTTTATACAATCTTATTTTTATCCTTATCTCTTACACACAATTTTAACCTTATCCGTATCTCTTACACACTCTTATCCTTATCTTTTATCTCTTACACACAATCTTATCCAACGACCAAGATTAAATAACCGAGCTTTCAATCCAACGGCTTAAAAAGAAAAATATCTTCAATAAATAGAATAATACTCCAACACTTACTAATCTCCCATATCTAATTACTCTACATATATTCTCATATTTATTTTCTCTTTCTCTCTAATTAATCTCTCTAATTTCCATAAATTTAGTATTTTAATATGAATCCTAATAATTTTAATAATATGAATCCTAATATCTTTAATTATATGAATTCAAATAGTTTTTATTATATGAATTCAAATAACTTTAATAATGTAAATCCTAGTATGGATCCTAATAATTTTAATAATATGAATTCTAATAATTTTAATAATATGAATTCAGATAATTATGATGATTTTAATTCCTCCTTGTCTTCAAATTATTCCTCGGATGAACGTTTTGAAAGACGTTCGGAAGAAAGAAGACAACAGAGAAATATTATAGTTAATCAAGTTCTACAATCACTAAATCAACCACCTCAAAGATGGCCTCGACGAAGAAGAAGGTATATTGAGAGGAATTGGGAAGATGGTCACCAACGACTACTTCGCTACTAACCCGATGTACACAGATAAGATGTTTCGACGCAGATTTCAGATGTGTAGACATTTGTTTAATGGTGTCCAGGCCGCTAATGATTACTTTGAAGATGGCCCCGATGCAACTGGTAGGAATAGTTTTACTTCATTACAGAAATGCATTATGGCAATTAGAATGCTTGCTTATGGATACTCCGCCGACAGGATAAACGAGTACTTAAGAGTTGGTGAATCAATCGCAGGAGAGTGTTTCCAATATTCTATTGATGCAATCATTTCTCACTCTGGAAATGAATACTTAAGGATTCCAAATGTAGAAGACATTCAAAGGTTACTTCAAATCGGAGCATATAGAGGTTTTCCAGGAATATTGGGGAGCATAGGCTGTACGCATTGGAAATGGAAGAACTGCCCAAAAGCTTGGCAAGTGAACTTTCAAGGACGTAATTCAAGTCCAACTGTAATTCTGGAAGCTATTGCCTCACAAGATCTATGGATTTGGTATTCCTACTTTGGTACTCCAGGTACGACAAATGATTTAAATGTTTTACATCGTTCTCCAGTTTTTGATGCCTTATTAAATGGGTATGTACCACGCGTTAATTATATGGTAAATGACAATAAATATGATTATGGTTATTATTTAACGGATGGTATTTACCTAGAATGGGTTACGTTCATTCAATCGATAAGACTTCCGCAAACACCCAAAGATAGGTTATTTGCAACTAAACAAGCTAAGAAAGTGTTAGAAAGGATATTGAACGTGCTTTTGGTGTATTACAAGCTCGATTTGCAGTTATACGTAACCCAGTGCATTACTGGAGTAAAGAATTTCTTCATAAAGTAATGACATCTTGCATCATATTGCATAATATGATTGTTGAAGATGAGCGAGAGTCATACATTGGTTATGACAATATACAAGAGTACATTGATAATCATAACGATGACGAAGAACTTAGTGATGATGCTCCCGTTTATGAAACAGGATATATCGAAGATATACATCAATTTGTGGCAAATAGGAATGTTATGCAAGACCCAAGAAGGCATCATGCTCTTAAAAAAGACTTAATTGAACATATATGACAACAATTTGGTTAATTAAGTTTTATGCTTGTAGTTAATGTAATTTGGTCGTATTATTAGGTTAATTAATTGTTTTAGGCTTTAATTAAGTTATGTTTTAATTGTTGTATGTTTTAATTGTCTATTTTTTTATTTGTTGTTTATTATTAATGAATGCAAGCAAGTCATCTATGTTACCAATTTATCTGACAAAATCTTATCACTTTTCTTATCCAATCTTAATTTTATCGTTATCACTTACATGCAATCTTAACCTTATCCTTATTTCTTACACATAATTTATCCTTATCTTTTATCTCTTACACACAATCTTCTCCAACGACCAAGATCAAAGAACTGAGATATCAATCTAACGGCTTTAAAAAAAGAATATTATCTATATATAAAACAATACTCTGATAAATATTACTCATCTCCCATATTTTAATATCTTTTACACTTACCCTCAACTTCAAACAATATGTCAAACAATATCTAGAAAATGTTGGCTATACAAAATGCAATTGATATAATTATAGAAGAAACTAAAACACTATTTTTTCGCTTAAAAATTGTTCTGAGTGAAGGTGTTATATCGGATAAACTGAACCAAACCCCAAATTGCGTTATGCTTGTTCAAATTATTCATGGAAATACACCAAATGAACTGCTTAACCCCAGCTATGCTCACTTGCAAAATGTCACTCGAGCTCATTTTTTTTCAAAAGGGACCGTTGGGAAGCATTAAAACAAGAGGTAGTTGAATTTTTCACTAAGTTTGAAACTGTCTTCACATGGGATGCGCTCATAGATCTAAACTTTGGGAGAAGAACTATATTCATCCTCCCAGAAGAAGAGCGTTCCAAACTTTAGTTGTTCAACATATATGACAACTATTTAAGGGATGAAGAACTTGCAGATCAGATGGAGAGAGCCAGACAGAGGACGTTGCCATCATCCCCCTCTTCAGTTGATAGTTGCAACAGAGAGTTTCTGTAGTCTATTGTTAAAGCGTAAATGTTTATTTTTATGTTAACCCTATATTAGGTTTTAGTTCGTTCTAATTTTGTTATTGTAATGTACTATTCCTTATCTTTATTTAAAATAAAATGTCGTGTTTGTTAGAATACAAAACGAGATTAAATCAAAATTCACTTGAGATTAAAGATCGTAAAAAAAAACCCATAAAAAAGTGTGAGAATTTCATATTTACCTTAATTTATATGCAAAAAAATCGTTTAAAAAAGAAATGCGAATTTACAATAATATCGATGAAAATAATAAATTACAAAACCCAAAAATTTATACTAGATAATGAAGTAAAAATAAATATAAGTGTGAGATAGTGGAATGTTGATGCGTATATTGTGGGGTATAGTAAAGTATAAAAAGAGAATAAAAGTTGAGTATTTGTTGATGTGGGTGTTTTTTTTATGTTTTTTTGGTGAATTTTGGCGGTGAGTGAATAAGTGAGGTGGATAGTGAATTGAAGAGATAAAAGGGGTAGAGTGAAAATTGGTGAGAATTCACTGATACCCATGGTGTAAGTACACTATGGAGAAAAACTTTTCATAATTTTTATTGAGATGAAGTATAGGTTGAATTATTCCCATTAAATAATCCTAAAAAAAAAAATACTTGTTTGAAGTGAGATGTACCATACTACCATGTATCATAAAATGATCACAAATCCTCATTGTAGACGAACATTATCCGTCTTCGGCTTTAGATTGATAGTGGCCGTATACCAACAGTAAAATTAGTTAGTATTTACCTATCGGAATTGAACAGGTACTGTAAGTAGAAGGCAAGCATCAACAATGGCGTACATAAGCATGGGAGAAGCTCACAGAAGAATCACAGAGTTTCTTAACAACTTCTCCGACACCATTTCTACACAAGATGGAGCGTCTCTTCGACGTCTTCTCTCTTTCTCCTCCAATAACCCAAAAATCCTCTCTGTCGCCGACGCCCTCACCGTTTTCCAGGTCTCTCTCCTTCTTGCCTTCGCTTTTCTGGGGTTTCTAATTTTCTATTTCAATCTTAAATTAAATTGCAATTCTTTTGTTTTTTTATTGAAATTGATAGGATTCAAGTAGGTTGATCAGGCAATCAAGTGATATTTTGGTCCCATTGCTTAGGTCTTTGCAATGTTATAAACGCGGTCAATTGGTTGACGCTTATATTTCCTATGAGAAATTTGCTAGGTACTTGATGATTTTGATCAATCATGGAATATGTGGTAGTGGGTTGATTTTGAAATTGGATGGATTTCAGTGCGTTTATACAGGAATTCCGAAACTGGGAATCGGCTTGGGCATTACAGGCGCTTTATGCTGTTTGCTATGAGATTAGGATCATTGCTGAAAGGGTAAATTTATCTTTCTATTTAGTCATGGGTTAGTATAAATTGCTGAACTTTGTGATTCTGATTCTGCTTGGGGGTTTAGGCTGATAGAGAGCTGGCATCAAATGGAAAAAGCCCTGAGAAGTTGAAGGCGGCTGGTTCGTTTCTTATGAAAGTCTTTGGTGTTCTTGCGGTATGTGTGTCTTATCTCAATTTACTTGTTATGCTTTTCCACTGCGCCCTAATGTTGAGTGTTGTTCAGTGAGTGTGGACCTCATTGCCTGAAATGTGGTAGCTATAACCTTCAATACATAAGCAGTGCTGAGGTATTGTCACTGCCAGATTTAATACTATTCAATATGCTTCCGCAAGAGACGATTGAAGTAGAGGATTAGAGACTTAGTAGTGCATTTACATCTAACACATGTCAGCGGTTGTTTTTACTTTTTAGTCACCAAGATGCCTATAAGTGATGATAGATTTGATATTATGTGCAATAAGTAATTATAAATATAACTAATGGACTCAATTTTATGTTCCTAATATAGACTATTACATATGACATCTCACTTTTCCTGAAAACCTAATTATGAAGTTAATTTCTCTTCAAACAAGGTAATTCTAACAATTGTTGCTGCCAATCACTTTTAAAAGACGTGAGGCACACCGAGGCACCGTGTGTCTGCAAAAATGAGCACAAGTTATGAAGTAAAGTCATGTACCTCATACACACGAGGCATGCTATTTTTGTTAACAAACTTGTGTTTTTCTTAAATTAAAAATTTGTTCAAGAAGATCCTTAAATAAATTTTGAGAAAGGGATAGCATAAGTAGAGTAAATTATAGGGAAAATGGATCAAATGGAATGGTTTAACAAAACACACTAGAAGAAAGACTATGGAGAACATATATTATTGTCTTTTGGTAGCTGCACGCCTGAGGCATCTATGTCTTTTGACCAAGCACTCCGAGGCGTGCTTTTTAAACCTTTTGAGTTGTTGTATGCAATTATGCATTTGTACCTGGCTGATTGGACAATATTCCTGTTGTTCAATGGTGATGATTTTATATTCATTGTTACTAGACCTGTCAAACGGGACAGGCGGGTCGGGTCATAAACTATTTTTTAATTAAAAAAATATTTTTTAAAAACGTAAAACATATTTAAAATTAATATTTTAATCATATTCAACATTTACATTAATTATATTGACATAATTATTAAAATAAAGTTTTTTTTAATGATTATTTTATTGTTAAATATTATAAAATTTATATAAAATTGACTTTTTAGCTGTATTTGTAATTTTAAATAACAAAAAAAAATAATGTTTTAACCATTTTTTCAAATATAATATATAAATATTAATATTTTAATAAAATTCTTGATTTACCTAACGGGTCGGGTCTCGACCCTAAAATAACGGGTCATTTCGGGTTCAGATCAAACGGGTTGCGGGTCGCAAAAATCGGGTTTGTAGCCCTAAAAACGGGTCGGGGTCGGGTTTACGGGCCGGGTCGAGTTTTGACAGGTCTAATTGTTACATACCTATTAGATAGTTATGATTTAAACCTTACCCTCAGTCTATTGTGCTGGTCACCTGATGTCATCACTTCAATAAATCATGTGTAACATGTTAAATTGAAAGAAGGCTCGGCTYTCTCACATTTTCTTTGTTCTGAAATGAGAATCTATACAATATGCAAGCTATAGTGTAAAAAACACATTGGTCCCTTGTACTTCATTAATGTTCCGTTTCCCCAGCAAAATCACGCATTTGCATGACGTCACCTTTGCCCGTAAATTGTCTGCTTTTTCAAACAAACAAATGAAAGCTGTTGCAGACACAACTTTTAGATTCTTTTTTAATTGCTTGATCTGTCTTGTCAATCAGTTAGAAAGTCGTGTTACTTGTGTATAACAGGGTAAAGGGCCCAAACGTGTTGGAGCATTACATGTGACCTGCCAGTTGTTCAAAATCTATTTCAAGGTACTTATTGATCAGTTTTTTTCTTCTTGTGTGATTTGTATAACTTTAGGCTTTAGCTGATTAACTTTCATGTCCATCCTTTCAATTATTTACCTTAGGGAACTGTGGGTATCCCTGATTTTGGAATAACAAGAGGTGAATTGACCAACTAATATGACAAAACTTGATTTGCTCTTTCCTGCAGCTTGGAACTGTCAATCTCTGTCGAAGTGTGATTAGAAGCATTGAGACAGCTCGTATATTTGATTTTGAGGAGTTCCCTGTGAGAGATAAGGTACTTAATTTAATCTGGGTGAAGAACCGTGTGTTTGCTGTCGTAAGCGGATAAGCCATTTGCTATGAGCATGCTTGTTGAAATTCAAATTGCAATCCTATTTTTGGTTGCAGGTCACCTACATGTATTATACCGGCCGTCTAGAGGTTTTCAACGAAAATTTTCTTGCTGTAAGTAGCTATTTCTTCACAAAGACAATATAGCTTCAATATGGAGATCAGATAATGCTTATTTGTATAATTGTATCTAACTGATGTCTGCAAAGTTTAGCAATATATTAATATGCTGTAGGAACCAAATTGTTCTTTGGTGAAGTACGTATTGTGCCCTACTCTATTTTAACACTCGCTGTTGGTAGACTGGTAGTCTATGTTACTCCGTACCCGTGTCTGACACTCGACACTCGGACATGGGTATGACACTTAGACACCTCATTTTAGACCAAAATATGCATATTTTTCAAAAAAATAGCCGAGTCCGACACTTGGACAAGCACCCGTGTTGGATTCTTCTAAACGAGTCTGAGTAACATAGTTGGTAGTTGAATGGGAAAAAAATCGTGCTTTGTAAACTACCTTATATCTTATCTATCTCCTATCTTGCAGGCTGATGAGAAACTGTCTTATGCTCTGGCTCATTGTCATCTTCATCATGAGACCAATATAAGGTGCATTATGGATTTCTTGTTCTCTTCATTTTACTCATCTAAATCAGTTGTACTTCATGAAATGTTTTCATTTACACAACAGATGGCGTATTTGTTTTCTTGAGTAAATTATTTGACTGCCTCGATAAAATAAACCTAAATGCAGTAGCCATCTAGGTGCTTCAGAAGTGACAGACATGGTAATATGTGCTTAGTGTAGCTTTGACTGGTACTTGGCAACTTGGGTAACGTAGGATTAATGTCGATGTGGCAGCTTCGATTACTACCTTGTCGCTTTTAGGCTTGCAGCAGCAAACCTGTTTGTGATAACTAATCTTCTTTCACCCTTTGGAGCTTAGGTTAAAAGGTGTGCGTTTAGCGTGCTTAAGCAAAAGACTCACTAAGGGCACCGAGGCACTAGACAAAATGACTCAGGGGCCAAGGTAGAAGAAGAAAATAAAAACTGTCACTTTAAATTTGTAGCTCACCAAAGGTTAGCGTAACTCTGGGAGAATTAAGGATGTTATTATCATTTTTATCGTTTTAACTTTTATGGCGATTGGTTGAATGCATTATGTGTTCACTTGCTGGCTTGTTGCAAGTAAAGGTACATATATGGTGCAAGGTTGACATTCAAATCCGACAGTACAAAATCCGGGTATATCAGAATTTCGTGTAGTCAAAAACTGGTTATCCAGTTTATTTCCTTATCGTAATTTATATTGAATTTGAACAACGTATATCCGATATGGTTGAATTATATCTGATATACAGTTTTGCTCACCCCTAATACTGCTAGAATTGCTAGTGACCTTTTAAGGTATTTTCATATTGTTTGTGACCTCATTGACATTGATCCTTTTTGCTTGTAACCTCTTTAGTATCGTTAGTTATGCTTTGAGCATTTTAAGAATGATGCGATTTGATACTAAGTTATGGTACAAAAATTCCAAATGGAGTTACATTTAGTCTATAATAACATTCTATTGCTATTTACCTGTCTTAGACTCAGTTAGTCACAGTTGAGTTGTTCCATGGCACATACTGAATAGCAAAGTAGCATAACTCTGTCAGCTTCTGCAATAGTTTAATATTTTTTTGGTCAATCTTATTGCAACTTCCTTATAATCCTTTTTCGATGAATCATTTTTAACTGTATACTGTCTTCTTGGCTTTAACAGGATGATCCTGAAATATCTGATACCTGTGAAGCTTTCAGTGGGTATCCTACCTGAAGATTCCCTGTTGGAGAAGTACAGCCTTCTTGAGGTATATCACATTATTTTTGTCATCTGTGTTTTTACTTTCAGCAACACTTAAACTTGCTTGCTATCAGTCAACTGCAAACACCGTTTACCTTGGAGTATAATTGAGCATTACAGACCTATAATTCTCCGATTTTGTAGGGTTTGTGTCTATATTCTCGTTATCGACTAAAAAAAAACTCATACCTGATTATAGTGAAGTTATCCAACCAACTTCCTGCCACCTTGCTGATGTGCTTTCTCCAAGAAACTTTGCTCAAATGGTTTATAGTCCCTTTGATTCACAAACACCTTCCATTTTCAACAATGGCACAATATAAAGGAAAGGAAAGTACTAGTGAGGCAATTACAAAGTGAACCCAAAGAGTGAATTAATGAGCCACGAAGAAAATGAAAGGTATTTATGAAACCGTTAAAAAAGGAAAAATATATTTGTGAATTGTTGCATTTGGTTACATGTTTGTTTTACATTTTCATCTTGCAGTACAGGGATGTAGTTCTAGCTCTTAGAAGGGGTGATCTTCAACTTTTACGATGTGCTCTTCAAGAACACGAGGATAGGTAATTTGTTAGTTCTTGGAAACTTTTAATGTTAATTATCAATCAATGATGATAGCTCTTAGCTTGCTTTACTAAGAGTAATGGTGATATTTTCTGTTAGATTCTTGAGATCCGGTGTCTATCTTGTCCTGGAAAAACTTGAACTACAAGTTTATAGAAGACTGATTAAAAAAATGTAAGTCGATGTGCCTTACATGTATATGTATTTCACATTATGTGTGTGTTACTTACGGATAAATTACTTGACTTATTCAGCTATTTCATCCAAAAGCTCAGAGATCCTGGCAGAGCACATCAAATTAAATTGGATGTTATAGTCAAGGCATTAAGGTGGCTTCAGATAGAAATGGATGTTGATGAGGTAATTATTTCATGCACTTGACTTCGATTTTACCTTCTGTATTTGGAGTTTACATGGTGCAACAACATTAGCTCTATGCCTCAAAGGTTCTTGAAAACCACCCATGTATAGGCATGGAGTTGGGTACATGCAACCGGACCCCTATTATAGAAGGGTTGTTTCCGAACGATTCATAATAGAATTGCAATTTGCATTGACCCATTATTACTTGACTTACTTCACAAATCACAATAAAAGGAAAAAGCGCAGACCGTTTAGTGAACCCCCTTTGCTTTATTCGATTATATTTAGATGAGCAAATAAACCGAACCCGAAAAATCGATTGAAATATGTCAATCGTCATCCGATCGAAGACCTAATATGAGTAACCTTTGGTGTACCGGAACCCATTCCAATACGAATTGAATAAAAAATGAACCGAATTGTACATTATCGAAAGATAATTGAACCAGAATACATCTGAATCAATTCGAACAAAATTAATTGACCCAAACCAAAAAGACTTATTTTCTCTTAAAACACTCCAATTTCATGAGTTTTTTCATTAATTCTTTATTTAGTAAAACACTCCAATTATTACATACGTGATGGAAAAAATAATGAAAGATAAACCAATCAATTGACGCACAAGTCAATAGACCCAAAAATAACCTAATCTGATATTGACCTGACTTAGTTCGCACAGCACCTGAAATAACACAAACCGATTAAGGTGACTAATCGAAATGAATCCAAACAGAATCAAAGTGATATCAAAATTAAGGGTAATCAGAATGAATTTGATCTTACTTAGCTCAATCTCAAACTAAATCGAATGACTTGGTCAGGTCTAATTATATTCTAAACCAAATGATAGCTAGTCTTTGCTTTTGTATTATGTTGGAGTTGCCTCTGTACTGTGAGAATAATGTTTTCATGTACGTGTGTTGCAGGTGGAATGTATTGTGGCGATTCTAATACATAAAAATCTGATTAAAGGGTATTTCGCACACAAGCTTAAAGTTGTAGTTCTAAGCAAACAAGACCCTTTCCCCAATTTAACTGGGAAGCCAGTGGGTTCGTAGTCTACAGTGAAGTTTTATTATCTTCGAGGTAAAAAGCTTGGAAACTACTTTGTTACCAATATTTAAGGGTGTGTTTGGATTGAAGGATTTGTAGGGACAAGAAATAGAGGGAGATTATGAGATTTAAAATCCCTTGTATGGAGAGCAAATGAGGGTGGGGGAAAATGGAAGGGGAGAGATTTTGAGGGATCCAATTTCCTTCCTCCAAGGCAAATCAAAATCTCTCTAGGAAAGATTTGGAGGAAAATTATATCCAAAGAACCACATCTCACTCCCCCTCCCTTTCCTTTCCTTCCCTTTCCCTTCCCTCTCCCCTCCCTTTCCCTTCCCTCTCCCCTCCCTTTCCCTCCACTTCAGCTGGGAGTAAAACCTTGTTGTTGTCATTGTAGCAAGACTGTGCTTCCTCGCACAGCCTGGTTTATATATGTAGTTTAGTTGAACTCTTCCCTCAATTTGTCATAGTTTTTTACCAGTAATGTTATTTATGGCTTGCTGACATGTAATCGTGTATGCTAATCATCTTCTTCAACTACCAAGTTGTGATTGTAGATCTTTATATGTTCTTAATGCAAATGTGATAATTGGTTATTAACTGGTAATCCTTCTTTCTCCGCGCCTACAAGTTTAACTTGGTATTTACTAGGTTTAAAGCTCGTAAGTTTATCGAGTTTGAACTCGTGATTGAGATATATGATCACTCAAAAAGATTGTTCGGTTAAAATAAACTTTGACATACAAAAACTCCTATCCATGAGAGTCCAAATACGACAATTTTTTCCTTTTCAAATCATAGTCCAAGAAATGATGATCAATTTGAAAGAAAAAATTGTCACTTTCTGAGCGGGTAAATACGAATTAAGACCTCTAAAAGTTTTCCGGTTTAAAAAATTAGGTATTTTGTGCAAATGTCAAACCTCAAGGGTACACTGCATGAATTATCCGTTTTTGTTTATCATGACTATTCAATCCTGGAATGTTGGAAAAGCCAATATTATCCATTTTCACTCATCGTGGAACTCCCTTTCTCAAATCCTCTATAACCTCAGGGGTACACTATGTGAATTATCCCTTTTTTTGGTGCGCAAGAGGGGTGAAACCCCGAAATAAAAAACGAAATTAACTAGCAACTTATCGAGGGAATGCAACTCCCAATAAATCTTCTCTAAGACTGAAACGAAGGCCTTTTGGTGGATTGTCAATGATCATAGTAGACGTTGGAGAGTGAACTCCCGCATTTGTTGATCGAGGAGCACCGGTGCTCGATTAGCATCTCTAAACACATGCTCGATATGCACCGTCCATCCATCGATACCAATAAGTTCCTTGCATCGAATAACCAAGGGGCGGAGGTTATTACTCAATAGATGTTACTCCCATATGAAATTGACACAAATTTTGTTATCCATATGAACTAAGACGTTGGTGAAGCCCGTGTCTCTGTGAGAGTTACTACTTGTTTTACTAGAAAAGTTGTGGTGTCATGTGTATGTGTCTTGTGTAAGTTATCATATCAGTGATGTAAGTTATCGTCTCGCCATGGTGTGTGTTGTGTGACCTTTATGTGTAGAATGTGGTTGTTGGGGCTTGGTGATCAACGGGTGGTGACGATTAGCTGGAGTCATGGTGATGTTGAGTGTGACCTGTCCATCTATAACCTATCCATCTATACCATAACTTTCGAGTTGTCTTTTGTGTCGAGGAGAGGAGTTTCGGGGACGAAGTTCTTTTTAAGGGGGGAAGACTGTAATACCCACCTTATTGGGAGACCCGTTGACTGGCCATAGGTACCTTTGACCATGTTAGACCCGTTGATAAGGACGGTTTTGGAGTTACCTTGTGTTTTGGACTACGAACTCGACCTAGCAAGGGCCACTCAACCGAGTGTGGAACACTCGACTGAGTGCGGTGTACTCGGTCGAGTATGTTGGTACTCGACCGAGTGCTTGAACGGCAGCGTAATATAAGGTTACGCGGAAGTCATAACCCGAAATCATTCATTTCATTTCTTTTTCGCAAAACCTAAAATTGGAACAACTTCTCCCTCTACCTTGTTCTCCCTTATCTCTTGTTGAGTCTTAACCTAGGAGACCACCATGGGAGTGAATGTTGCGCGTCGGTTTCGATCTAGTCATCAAATCAAAGAGTAAGGTAAGTCATCGTCACCATCTGTGGGTTTTGGTTAGGGTTATGGTCGTTTGTAATCTGGTCATACCGTTGTTGTAGGTGTCGATAGCGGTCTTCCATGTTCATGTGTGTGCTGATGATCAGTGCTGCTTGGATTCGCTAGAGGTAGAGTTTCCCTACTTAGTTGGTTGTGTAATTGATATACATGCAATGTGACGATCTTTTGTGGTATATTATATGATTGAGTTTATGGTGTTGGTATTGGTATTTGTTGTGGCACCATTTTTGGGAGATGGTTTCAACCCCATGTTCGCCTCTTGTGGTTCTCGTCACAAGGGGATGTGCACATTAATGATCTGGGTTCGCTCGTTGCGATGAACAGGGTTTAGGTGGTACGGCTGCGGTCCCTACTGGCGGTGTGGATTACCTGTTGCGATGAGTAATTTGGCAGGGGTACACTCCTTGGTGTGTAGTCGGTTACTAGTTACTATGGAGTTTGAAGGTTGATTGTCACAGGTTGCTTTGATTAGCTTATGGTCTATGTTATAGTTGTGTTATATTGGTTAATTAGTTGACTGACCCCGTTTTATGTTTTCAAAACTGTGATATTCATTCGGGGATGGTGAGCAGAATGGCTTCCAGGTTTAGTATGGATGTATGGATGCTGCGGGTTGGAAGACCGTATGACATAACAATGCTCGTAGATGATAGTAGTATCACCAGTTATACTTTTCTTTTCTTATGTAGCTGAGTTGTACTTCAATCTTCCGTTGTAACTATGTAAAGTATCTATTAAATGTTCTTGAATGGTCAATTTGATATACTTACCTCGGGTAACCAAGATGGGAGCGCATTTGGTTATGAGGAAAGGCCTATTTAAAACTCATTGGTAGGTAGGGGTGTTACAGAGAACATCTCTACCCTTCATTGATGGGTTTCCGTTTAGCCATTTTAGGTCTTTATACTGTAGTCATTAGGTTTGGCTTTAAATGACTCCTACCTTTGCAATTAGAGCATAAAATAGGCAGCCAATCATACTGTATTTGAATAGATTGTGTCTTACCTTTCTCTTCTAAGAACTTTAGCTTGTCGATAAAATTTTGACTCATCTTAACTATAAACATTGCTTTCGCAAAATTCAACAAGGTTTCCATTAAACTCACCAATCATGCCTACAGATTTCCTTAGTGCTTCTTGGCCCCAAAACTTCAGCTCCGATCCAACCACTTTAATCCATATAGGTTTCCATTCCATCAACTATCACTGGTTTCTTAAACCCCTTTCCACACCCCTTTATTCCCATTCCCGACCTTCACTACTAAACCTAATTAATTTCCCTCATTCATTTAAGTCCAAAATTAAACCTAGAAAAGTCAATAATAGGGATGTCATTAGGGCGGGACGGTGGTGGATATAGGCTCCCCCGTACTCGTACCCGTACCCACCAAGCAATTCTCATACTCGTACCCGCTCCACCACCCATGACGGGTACAAGTTTTCATACCCGTACCAAGTGAACATCTAGACCCGTACTCGCCCCGTTTACCCACCAACCACTGTTATAATTTTTGTCGATAATTTTTAAAATAAAATGTAGTTTAATCACTATGAATTTCTGTAATTTTTCATATTTATAATCCTAGTTTAAGATTTTTAATAAAATTAATAACGA
>VHZZ01013812.1:27823-47595 GCA_009801015.1 Silene noctiflora | reverse complement strand
ATATAAATAATTAGTCTATCCATTTGGGCATCGTCCTATAGGTGTGACCTCGATGCATCAACTGATTACCGCCGTCATACGACAGTAACGTCTAACTCTAGTCAGCTGAGCGTTACCAATTTATGTTAATCAGTTGACAAGTATATCACAGCATATATCCCGAATATTTCTTTAATGAGATTTATTATGTAGACGCACTATTGAGGAGGACACTACTCCAACATGAACTTGATAAAGGAAATGTTTGTAACAATAATGAAATACTAATCTAAACTAATCTAAACTAAACTAACTACTATTATTTATAGAAAATTTTATGTAAGAAATATGTGTGTAGAGATGTCGAATGGTGTAGCATAGGGCTCCTATTTATAGGAGTTCATAGGAGTAACGCATACATCTGGAGGACATGGCCCCGATCGGGGTCGTGTGTTTTTAGACCGATCTTCATATTTCTCCACTTTAATGCCAAGGGTATCCAATGTTAGGTGTTAATGATGCGATTAATCACCCGGTTAATGCCTTCAACCCTGGAATCTTAAGAACTTGGAATCCTAAGTTCTTCCACTTTATTTTGGACTTGAATTCATGGGCTTGACTTGCATTTGACTTCATTTGTATTTACTATCTTAATCCAACAAATCTTCAAGCAAAACCCATGCAAAATACTACACTTAGTCAATAGCTTGYTYATGACTTAGCCTTTGTATCCTAGCTTGCATATTTGGTGGATTTTAGCTCCTAAAAGCTCAAATACCTACAAAACCTGTTGAAACAAGCAAATGCAACTAGAATAACAATATTAGCTCAAAAACACTATGATAAGTGCTAAATTTCATGTAAAGTAGAGCTAATCTAAGGGGTTAAAATGTGTAAATTAAGCACTTATCACCTCTCCTTGTCTTGCAAAAGGATTAGTGAACTCAATTCTTTCCACTTGTGCAATTCCTACGTCTACAAGACCTTGGATACCAAGGTTTGGTTCCTCCGTTGTTTAAGTAGAAGATCCCCTAAATACTCTCCTTATACCTCTTAACGTTCTCTTGATCTCGTGATAAATAGGTAGGTAATTACGTTGCAATCTCCTAGGCATGCAAAATATCAAATGCTAGAAAATGATTAGAATCTCCTTGAGGAATTGGCTTCCCCAAGGAAAGAAAACACAACTAACAAGCAATTCATGAAAACAATTCAACAATGCACCGTCCCCGACAATGGAGCCATTTTGGTGCAAGGCTTAGTCATCACGCCTACCAAACAATATTTATAACTCTAACTAACTATAAGTAGCAAGTAGAGGTCAATCCCAAAGGACGGGTTGTAAAACTATGATCAATTGCAAACTAGTCTTGTCTCGGTGTCACAAATTTTGGTTGATATAAAAGCTATGATAATATAACGAAAATTTAAATGAAGGAAATAACAAAGCATGCGATTAAAAGTGCAGATGTAAACAATTGATTAAAGGCACTAGAGTGTCATGGGTTCATAAGGGAAACATGGTATGATCTTAGTGATGAATCTGGTAAATGATTGAAGTTATGCTAGGATCGAGTTCGTTTATATCTTAAAATCATTAGGGAGACTTAGGTCTCGGAGTCGAGTTGATTTATAGCTTACGACACCTACAACGACTTCTTCCCCCCTATTCAGAAAATGCATGGTCTAACAAAACTCGAGTTGATTTATGTCTTACAATTTTCATTAAAGAGATAGAGAATCATGCTAGGTTGTCAAACAAGCATTTCATCAAACATAACATGTGCATAAGTTGAAGAACATAACAATCAATCATTCATATGAACTCATTATGTAATGATATGCCCCGTGATTACTCCCTTAATCCCCCCACTAACCCTAGCTAGAGGACTACTCACACATCATATTTATAGTAATGCCAAAGAGGGTGTCAAACATCTTAGCAATCATAAACATGATGGTGATGATAAAGTAAATAACAAGTTAAATGATTAAGTAAAGATTAAAAGGAATTATACCAACTTAAAGTGAAAAAAGGAACAAAAAAATAATAGAAGAAAGCTTTGATTAGTGATGAGAAGTTGTCAATTCCTCAAACCAAACCCAAGAATTCTTCAATTACAAAGTAGATCTTGAATTACTTGAATAACAAGGAAAGGATTAAAATGTAATTAAGTTAAACTAAACTAAGATATTAATCCTAATGATCTATGATTCCCCTCTCTAAAATATAATTACATAGGCTATTTATATCAAGTACAAGATTAAGGTTAACTAAGGGCTTAAATGACGATTAGGCCCCTCGAATTAGTCCAAATAGTAGCCAGAGTCAGTGGGACCCGTGGGAGTCCTCATCTCGTAAGAAGTAAGGGAGCTTATGGGGGACTCATGCGAGTCAGGGAGGACTCGCACGAACTGGCTGCCGACTCGCACGAGTCTGGGAGGACTCGCGTGAGTTCTCCTTCAGTCCCAGCCCTTTTGGCTTGCTGCCCCAAGACTCGTGGAAGCTCCTCATGACTTGTGGGGGCTTCTCATCATTTCCCAAATAATTCACAAAGCGACTACGGTCTTTAGCCTTGGTCCCTCTTCTTCTCTTGGTCGTTAAGTGCAATCCATTTAGCTCCCGAAATGCTCATGAATCCTAGGTTGGCACTCTTCTCCTATCAAAGGCACCAAATCCTCATAGAATAGTAAATAGGCAACTAAATATAAGAAACGACCCTAATACATGCATAAAAGCATGTGGAAAGACGCTAGTTAGGGGACTAAATGTGCATAAATATGAGACACATCAATTTTTCTGTTCACTTACCTTATGAAGCGAAGGTTGGAGGACCTGTTCAATATTGATGGATGTATCCATTTGAGAGATTTCTTAGTCATTTAAAAAAAATGTCAACAAAGCTCGGGTGGAGGGTTCCATATGAAACGCTTTTTTGTTAGTGGAAATTACAAATTTTTGTTCCCTATATTTTGAAGATCACATTAACACAAAAGAGAAAGACTTAGATGTTGGTGTGAATTCCGATGACCTGCTAAAGTCAAAATTACCTGAGTTATTCATGATAACATGAGAACTACAACCGGGAAATGTATTCAGAGATACTTGGATGAGAAGGAGTATGAAGAAGCTCGTTTTTATTTGCTAAGGAACTGTGGAGAATTTTTAGATTCTTATGAAAAGTAAGTTAATATTTCATCATTACTCAATTCATATTTAATTATCAAATTACATCATAATACGTAATTAAAACATGTCTTTGGTACATATAGGGAATTTGAGACACATATCAAACTCACATTTCCTGATGTCACGTCTTCTGATGATGTTTGGAGCAAACATGACAAAAGTTTTCCGAAATGGTTCCGAATGAAGTAAGTGATACATTTTCTAAGAAAATAGACAACACAATTGAATTTGTTATTAAATATTGAGAAAAATATATAACACCTTAATTAACATATTGTTTTATTGATAGGCTTATAGATGTAAGGATCCTTTAATAATAGCTCTGGCATTTGGTCCTAGTAATATGGTGAGGACATGGAGACGATATTCTATCAATGGCTATAAATTTCGAGCTTTTAAGGAGGGAGTTGATGTTCTGAAAGCTACCTTAAGCAACGGGGTTTGTGTGAATTCTACAGAAGGGTTGGACTACTATAGAACCCTAAATGAAGTAATTGAGCTTGCTTATTATACCGAGCAAAGGTTTTATAGGGTCATATTTTTTAAATGTGATTAGTTTGATAATTCCCAACAAGTACTTAGTATCCATAAGGTATACAGACTTATAGATGTGAACATAAAGAAGAAACTTCTTTGACATAACCCTTTTGTGGCAGTTTTTCAAGTCGATCAAGTTTGCTATGCTCCTAATCCAACTACTACAACAGTAATCAATGGTCTAATGGTTTTTAAAATCAAGGCAAGATCACATGTTGATACTCTGGTTGACGAAATTGTCTTCCAAGAAGATGTGGTTCTCAATGATCACTCAATTTTACCAATTTTGGTTGAAGAGACACAGAGTGAAGATGAATATGAAGTGGTTGTGGAAAGGGTGGAAGGGAATATGACGGGGACGTCGGAGAAGAAGGGGATGAAGATGAAGTTGATGAAAATACAAGAGAGGAAAATGAGGAAGTAGTAGAGGAAGAAGTTGGAATGCTTTTTTCAGATGACGAAGCTCTTTTGATTGTAGGGATAGTGATAGTGAGGGGGACTAATTGTAATTTTACAATATTTTTCATTTGAAAGAATGTATGTGATGTGGCTCATATTTACGCACATTTAGTCCCCTAACTACCCTGTTCTACATGCTTTTACGTATGTATTAGGGTCGTTTCTTATCTTTAGCCACCTACTTGCTATTCTATGAGGTTTTGAGACTTTTTGTAGGAGAAGAGTGCCAACCTTGCTTTATCGGAGCATTTCGGAGCGCTAAATTGATCGCATCCAACGACCAAACAACGAAGAGGAGACCAAGGCTAAAGGCCATAGCAACTAGAATAAGTATTCGGGCCATGTAGAGGAGCCCCCATGAGTCCAGAGGATCCCCCACGAGCTAGAGGGAAGCCAAGCCAAGAAGCAAGGGAAACTCAGACCAGTTTAGCTCGAGCGATCTCGATCCCAAGTTATGCGAGCTACCAGAGCTCGAGCGAGTTCTGCAGTAGGGTTAATTCTTCGTTCAAGCAAGGATTCCCATGAGTTTCTCTGGCTCTAGCAAGTCTTTGGACTTCCTCAAAGGGTCTAATCGTCATTTAAGCCCTTAGTTAACTCTAACACTTGTACTTAGTATAAATAGCTTATGTAATTAGAGAATTATCATGCACTCTTAGGGACTCTATTAGCTTAGATTAGTTTAATTACATCTTAATCCTTTCCTTATTGCTCAAGTAATCTTAGATCTAGTTTTTAATTGAAGAATTCTTGGGTTTTGGATTGGAGAATTGACAACTCTTCATCATTAATCAAAGTTTTCTTCTGTTGTTCTTCCATTTTCCTTGTTCATCATTAAGTTGGTTTAACCCTTTTACTCTTTACTTAATATTTTACTAAATCGTTTGTTAATTGCTTCATTCTATAATCATGTTCATGCTTGTTAAGATGATTGACACCATTTATGACATGTTTACCATGATGATGTGTGAGTAGTCCTCTAGCTAAGGTTAGTCAGAGATTAGGGGAGTAACTATGGGTTATATCTATGCTTAATGAGTTCATATGAATTATTATATGTTGTGTTTTCAACTTATGCACATGTTAAATTTGATGAAATGCTTGATTAACAACCTAGCATGATTCTTTATCTTTTCAACAAGACTTGTAAGATATAAATCAACTCAAGGATTCTTAGACCATGCATACACTTGAATAGGGAGAATCAAGTTGTTGTAGGTGTCGTAAACTATAAATCAACTCGACTCCAAGATCTAAGTCTCTCTAGGGATTGTAAGATATAAATGAACTTGATCCTAACACAACTACAGTTGTTTGTTTGACTCATTAATGTGATCATACCATGATTTCCCTATGAACCCATGACACCCTAGTTCCTTTAATCAATTGTTTACATATCTACTTTTACTTGTATTCTTTGTTATTTCATTTGTTTACCTTTTCATTGTAGTATTCTAGTTTACATCTCAAACCCAAATTGTAACACGAAAACATAGCTACTTGCATTTGATAACCATTTGATAACCCGTCCTTTGGGATCCGACCTCTACTTGCTACTTGCTAGTTTGTTGAGTAAAAATATTTTTTGATAGGACGTGACGACTAAGTCTAGATATCAGTATGAATTTTAAACATTCAATTAAATTTTAAGAACTTTATTTTAAGAAGTTTGTTTGATTGCATTTTTTGTAGTTAGTGTTTATGGCACGTTTGCATTGTTTATATAATTAATGTTTATGCTGGAGTTAACAATTTACACTAACGATTTTTTTTTTAACTAACAAGTTGCATTGTTTATAATTAGTGTTCATGGTAGGTCGTTTTCTTCGACGGGTTCTAGGGAGTAGTAGAGGTGGATCTCGTAGTGAGGAGGAGAACAAGGAGATTAATGATGATGAAGAGGATGTTGATCAGCCTACATCGGATTAGGAGAAATCGCAGGTGAATCTCTCTAATGACCTTACGAAAGGTTATTGGTAAGCGTTTTTTATTTTTATTTTTGACTTTCATGAAAAATATATCATTTCAATAATTATATTTGAATTTCTAATGCATATGTGTTTTAATTTCTAGGTGGGATGACAAGCAGATCAAAGCTTATGTCACTTGGTCATTCACCCGTAACCTCGGAGATGAGTACTTCACCAAATGGAGTGAGGCGAGCCATGGGCAACGTGAAAAGATGTAAACTTACTTTAAGGTAATTTGAAACTAACCTACTATTTTTATTTCAATAATAAATTTATTTTTCAATTAGCTTGATGATCACCTTTTCTATTACTAAAAACTCGTTTTTGAAACAGAATCACGTGAGAGTTGTCGATCGTGGCTATGACCCTAAGCAAGAGTGGCAAAAGAAGGTTACGAGGCGAATAGCCTTGCTTATTAATGGCCTCAAATATGCAAAGAAAAGGCCACATTGGGTCCCCGAGTCTTGGTGGGCGTCTCTTAAGAGTAAGAAAGAATCATATCCCGAATTTGCCAAAATTTCTAAAATAAATAAGGCAAATAGAAGATCGGGTGGTAAAGACGAGAAAGCATTAGGCACCCACACTATAGGCCGGAAGAGTTGCTCCGATGCATTCAAGGAATTGGTAAGTTTTATATATTTATTTTTTTCACAAATTGGTTAATATTAATAATTTCCGAATATATTATAAATCAATTTATGTTTTCATGCTCATTTAAGGATGATTCAGCCAGGTCGTACAAGTTATTTAAGATGACAAAGAAAAACAAGCACGGTCAGTGGGTTAATCCTCGAGTTGCTGAGACAGACGTAAGTTTTTATAATCGATTTAAAGTTTATTTTTTTTTTTAGAAAGGAACGGTAATATTCATAGTATTTAATTTTCAAATATAAATCATTTATTCTTTATTTGTTGTTTTTTTAGGTCACTTATCAGGAAGAGATGAGTCGACCAACGCCCACTGGAGAGGCTCCACATGAGTTCCAGTCATACTACAACGTTGTTAAGGGATTTTAAAAGAAGTCGAGGCTTTTCGGGACCGGAGAGAAAGGTGCCAAAGTGTGGTACGAGCCTCCTTGCAACAAAGTTACTCGGCGAACTTTCTCTTATCCACCTAGCATGGTTTCTCAATTCGCAAATGTGAATACTCAACTCGAAGAGCAAGTGATCTAACTAGAGATGGATCGACAAAATAAGTGAGCCACGCGAGAAGCTCTTGAAGAAAGAGTTCGTAGTACTCAAGATGAAGTTCGTGCCACTCAAGTGCAAATGGCGGCCATGCAAAAGGCTTGGGCTCAGATGCAAGCATTTCTTCCCCCGGGTGCGTGTTCAGGTAGTGGTCCCATTTCCCCGGGCATGGCTATGGAGGTAGTGGTCCCATTTCGCCTGTAGGTTAATATAGTCTATGCGAGTGTGTTAGTCTTTATCTTAGTTATGACCTATACTTAATATTTTAGTGGTTATGTAAAAGACATTGTTTATTTTATCTTAGTAAGACCGTGTGTAGTTTTTTTTTGTTATTTCATTGAGTACTATTGATTACCGCTCTAGAGGTCGACATGAAAATGAATTCCCGCCTCGTGGTCGACGATTGTATATGTTTATTACAGGTATTGGTTGTGTTTTTTGGAATCAAAACAATGCAAATGCGCATTGTGGCTGGGCAGCAATCTGTTGTTTCCAGTCACTACTTTAAATACTCCTGACGGAAAATCCGCCAGGAAAGCCAACAACTTATTGACTTTTTTGACGGAATTCGTCGGTAAATAGGCAATTTCTGATGGATAGTCCGTCGGACAAGTCAACAAGTTGTTGACTTTCCTGGCAGATTTGTCGTCAGTACACTACCCAAATCTGACGAATAATCTGTCAGAAAATTCTGACAATTCTGACGGATAATCCGTCAGTAAAGTAAGGTTTCTGACAGATAATCCATCAGGTACATGAGCAACATTTCTGGCGGAGGAGCTGTCCGGAATCCGTCAGTAAGCAGTATTACTGACGAAAAATCCGTCACGAACGCATTTTTCGTGACGAATTGTAGTGACGCATTTTCCTTACGGATAATTCGTTAGGAAACCGCTTTCCTGACGGAAAAAGGTTGTTAGTGACGGATTTGGGTCGTCAGTTTTCCCTGTTTTCATTGTGGTGTATGTCCATAATTTCACACTGGTCAATACATCTTTGGAAATCCTCCATTTCCTCCTTAATACTCTGTCCTCCTAATCTTTCAGATGGCCTAAAAATAGTATGAAAGTCACCACAAACCATCCAAGGGCCCTGAATTTTAGAGGAAAATTGAGTTAATTTGCACCATAGTTCTTTCCTATCATGAACTCCATTAAAAGCATACACCATAGTAAGATTATAGGTAAATCCAGTACCAATCTCATGCACTATCGTATGTATAAACATGGCTCGAATCCCCTTGAAACAACCCGCATCAGACCCGTACCCCTGCTATGTTTTCGTGGCTTGTTTGGAGCTCGTTTCTTGAGATCCAAGAACCCAACCCGACACTCCTCTCCTTGCCCATTAAGAATATTGACTTCCCTATATTCTATAATTCCATTTCCAGTCATAAACAATCAAAACAGATAAAGAAATCGAATAAAAAGATAGAGATAAAGATCGCTTTTCTAAACCGAGAGTTATGCATGAAAAGATGTAAGTTTAAACATGATGTTTACTTGTTTAAATTAGGTTATGCATGTTTGTATGATTTAATTTGTTTGTTATTCGCATGTTAGTTTAATTAATTAAGAGTTAATTAATTAGAATTACATTAAATCACATGAAATAGGATATTTGTGTCGAATTGCTTGTCTCGACGTGTGTGACGTGTGCTTGTGTCGTGTGTCACGGTTTTTATAGACTAAGAATTAGTCTAATTTTGTTAATTAATATGATTCACATTATTAGATAAGCATGTTTATATTTAATTGTTTTAATTATGACTTAATTGAAACTGTTAGCATGTTTATGCAATTATCGTCGTGTTTGTTTGCTTATTGGTTTTATTGCAATTGTTTTTGTAATCTAACTCATGCTTGTTTACAATGCCGCTTGAGTAAGAAGTTTCTTTCTCTACTCTTTGTGTGTTTATTTATGCTAGAATAGCTTAATGAACTCACTTGTTTAAATCACTTGACGAAGTTATGTGCAATTAAACCATTAAAATTGATTGTCACATGTTAGGGTTTAATATGAATGGTTTCATACCGACAAATACTAGTTCAGTTAATATTGGCCATTGGTTGACTAAGTAAAGGCTGTTGTTTACAACGGGCGGGGTTGGGTGTTTGAATGAACTTCACAACACGTACTTTCACGCGAATCTATTTTCTCTAAAAAGGTTTCCAAATTTCCTCAAATTTAGTGCCGACTCCATGTGTTTGAAAAATCCCTGTGGATATCAAATTCTCACATCCACAAGTTGGCTACTCCAGAGAATTGGTTGGCTTTGAATATTGATGGAGTTTCGAAGGGCAATCCTGGTGCAGTTGCGGTCAGAGGCATTATCCGGGATGCTACTGAGCAAATTTTGGAGGCGTTTGCAGAAAGGCTAGTTGAAGCGACCGTGACACGGGCTGAAGTAATGGCTTTAAGGCGGGGTTTGATGATAGCTATGGTGCGGCAGATACCTCGTCTCATTTTTCAGACAAACTCTAAGAATGTGATTAGTTTTATGGAATCGGAACTCAATGTTCCGACGAAAAATTTACATATGATAAAAATTCCGCCTGGCAGGTGGAGTTGCACCACACTTATCGAAAGGGAAATGCGTGTGCGGATTGGCCTACAATTATGGGGTATCTCAAATGCAGCAATTCGTTCGCTTTGATCTTTCAAATGTGTCGAGCCCGTTGTTCAAATTGGCTCAGCAGGATATCGGAGGAGTCGCGTGGCCGCATATTGTCCCAGCTCATGTAGTTTAATTTTTTGGTTTAGATGTTTTGTTTTAGGGTCGCTGTTTTTTCTTCTTGTTCTATTGTTTTGGGCTTATTTTCCGCTTCTCTTCACCAAAAAAAAGAAAAGAGGATGAGAGATAAGTGGATCCTTAATGCCTATGTTGTCAATTAAGTCTTCGAAGTTAGAATGAATATAGGGAGGGACAGAACTGTATATTATTTCATTATTAGGAGGTATATATATACACATACAATGGGGTAAAGTTTTCATAACATAATACACTCTAGAATATTCTAAGATATGGACATTCATATTATATCATACAATAATACTTCATAACATTCCCCCGTTCATAGAAAAGCCTTGTGGGAAAACACTAGTAAGAGAAAGGAGTACACTAATCTTTAAACACACGTTTACTTCGTTGAAATCTTTCCGTGAAAAACCCGGTAAGACAAAACAATGAATAAGGAAAAAGAGTACAACGCATGTATACGCCCCTGATTATTACATAACTTATGTTTCTTGAAATGATTCATACTTTGAAATAACTTCTCGATCGTTGAAGTAGTACCCATTGTGGTTGATAAACTTAAATATTCAATCAATAGAAATCCTTGAAAATTTTAATATCATATTTCTTTATGAACTTACAATTTGGATATGATCGATCAAATAAATCTTAGATCTTCATTTCAGTTAATACTTCCACATTAGAGATATAGTTTCTCCTCAATAAAGGACATAACATTATATGTCTAAAATAATTGTCATCTCAACAATCATGATGACATGACTATAGCGTAATAATGTACTTATAGTGCTAACTCGTTAAAAGCCTTGCTAGGAAAAACACATTGGCACAAAAAACCTAGTGGAAGGGGAAAAAAGTGTAGCTATCATTCTTGAATTCTCTTCAAGAGAATTAATGAGATAATTATTGAATAAATCATCCAATACCTTTGAGTGATTTTCTTTGCTAAACCATATATGTATGGATTGACATTTTTCATTGTAAATTTTTCGAATAGTTATGGTACTTCTGGATCATAAACTAGTTTCACATGTTTAGCAAAAAGCTCATTCAAATCCAAATTCCAATATGCTCAAACATCAAATTGAGACAATAATTTTTCAAGTAAACTCTATGCGAGTTTTGATGTTCCATTTTGGAACTATTCATAATACCTTTCAATCGTATTGTCAAGGTATACATATTTCATCATGATTTTTCAAAAACTAAACCGATCAACCATTAATAATTGATGATCATTCAGAAGAGGCTCATTCAGGGAGTTATCCTCCAAGGAGTAAACTATATTTTGTCTTTTAAACATTTATTTATATGAAACATGTGCATGGATATGATATGAACTAAGTATAAATAACATTTTCTAAAACAATGCAATAATAATAATAATAATATAAATATTAAAACTAAGAAGCAATGATGAACTTACTCTATATGCTTACATGATGACTCAAAATGTAACCTGTACGGTTTCCTTTTCCAATATTCATAACTTAAATTGACTTCAGGTCAATAATTGGACATCTAGTCCATGAGCTCATTTATAATCATAGATTATATGTCAACAATTAAAATGGACTTAAATTTAAGATCCCCATTTATAAATTCCACAAAATATCGCGCGCAAATATATATAGGTTCCATAAATATATCGATATAGTTTCATCATCTCTTGATGGTAACAAGTACTGATGAATGATATCTGAATCTGAATATGTTGTGGTACCATTATATTCATTTAAGCAATCTATTATCCTTCTAATATCGTGTCACTTCAGGGACACTTCAAATATAGAAATTATATGTCATACCAACTTCTTAAACTTGTTATTTCTGTAATAACCCGTAGTTTAGTTAAGTTTATATAAATAATTTAAGTAATTTGAATAATTAAATAAAGGCTTTTATAGTAATATTGCAAATAAAACGGTAACTAAATAAATAAAGTAAATCAGCAAGACGGGAGTAAATTGTAACACCCCCATCTACCGATGAGCCTTCTCGAGACCTTCCCTAGCAGATAAGGGCGCGGTTGCCCGAGGATAAGCATATCATAACGTCAATAAGAGAACATTTAAAGTATAATTACATGTTAAACTTGTTACAAAAGAAAGTACAACTGATACATCTATCCAACTACATCAAGACTCCATAAGCCAAACTCAGTGAAAGACGCATCCCTCCAAAGCATCCAGACAACCATATCGAAACCCGCTAGAACTGACTGCTCACCATAAGGATCAACACACAAAAGAACACAAACAACCACACAAGGTTAATAACTGAAGATGAACGCATCAACACAACATTAATAAGCACAGATAAACGCACCAACATAACGTATACAGGCGTACCCCAACTTCCGTACAACTCCGTTCACCTGACTAACACCGTTGTGCTGTGCTGCCTGGTTACGAGTCGTAACCAGTAGCCCAAACCGCCAGTGGGGACCGTAGCCTTACCACCTAAGCCCTGCTCAAAACCATAGAGGGAAACCCATTGATCCTTAATGTGCACATCCCCCTTGTGACGGGAACCACAAGGGGCGAACAAGGGCGTGAAGCCATTCCCAAAAATGACTCCACTCGGCCAAGGGCGCACCCCGCGAACCACATACAATATCATAAAAATAAATATTAACCATGCCAATAATATGAATTACCGTCACAACCATAATGTTAAATCATCGTTAATACCATTACATCAAACACATTACAACCATCAACAGTACTGAGTAGGAACACCTAACTTTAGCGATCTGCAATTAGCGTCACAATCCTATGACCGTGAAATCGCCATCTACAACACCTAACAAAAAGGACACACTCTAATCACTACTAACTTTAACCCAGCAAAACAAGGATGACGGTGATGATGATGACTTACCTAGGTTCGGCGTACCGACGGTAGATTCGAAACCCGATTCGAGCCACCGTCTCCATGATAGGTTCCCAAAATAGAGGATAAGAAAGGTGGTGGGGGAGAAATGTGTTGTCGATTTAGGTTTAGGAGAAAAGAAAAGAAAACTGATTTGGGTTTAGGATCTCGCGATATATAATATGACGCTGAACAGAACCTACTCGATCGAGTTCAAACCCACTCGTTCGAGTTCAACCTACTCGACCGAGTACCTATACTACTCGATCGAGTAGCCTCAGCTCGACCGAGTTCTCAGACCCTAATGCTGTCAAGCTCCCAAGATACGTTCTAACAAAGGTCCCAATGGTCAAACACGAGTCTAAGTTCAGTCAACGGGTCCCAAACGGGGCGGTTATTACAGTCTTCCACCCTTAAAAAGAACATCGTCCCCGATGTTCAACTCTACTACCTCCCCAACCCAAGAGTAACCAAGGCCACGGTGAGTAAGGACATGACTAAACACAACCTGACAACCCAAAACCACTATAAGACTTGCATCACCCCACAGCGCTATCAGTCATCATCATCATCCATTCCCTCCACACAACCAAGAACAACTATCGCACTTCATGACCTCTACCAAATTATTGAAACAACACGCATTATACAAGGAATTACCATACGCATGAGCCACAACCATATTAGCAAAAAGAAAACAACGCTCCGCATAAGTCGTTCAATATAAATTATTATAGATAACTTCACTTAAATTATTATGACCATTTTATCATAATTTACGATACTTAAAACATCCGCATGAAATTAGAATGAATGATTCTACATAACTCATCTAACGACGATAAAATCGTTTAAAAAAACGGTACTTTTTCAGCAATTCAAACGCGACATTACTCCTCCCCTTTTAAAAGGAACTTCGTCCTCGAAGTTCACCTCAAAGATGGTTTAATTACTGATACCTAAAAGAAGATTTTACCCGTGCTCCCGATGGTACAAAATTGGAACTGTGTCCCCATAATCATGCGAACGAAAATCCACAACACCAATTTGATTTTGCCCCGTCCCCATTTATTACGAGGTGTACATAACCCACAAAGGCGACTTAATATTAACATGACATTACTGCGGCCGACACGAAAACCAAACAAGGACATTATGTGTACGACAAGAACAATTATCAAAGCAACGTATATGCCTTAAATATATCTCATATATACACATTGGGTATACAAGGAATAATCACCGTTCATAACAACAACGTAAATCATACCGAACACACCCTCTTATGATCCCAAGTGAACAAATAAACAAGTCACCACCCATCATCTTCTGGCACTCAATCGAGTGACCGACATACTCGATCGATTCACCTCAACTCGGTCGAGTACTTAAGAAACAAAATAGGTATAAAACTTACTCGGTCGAGTTGCCTCAACTCGATCGAGTAACCCGTTGATTAATTGATCGAGTAGCCCATACTCGATGGAGTAAGCCAAGGTCAGGGCATCGTCAATTCCTGCAAACGAAACCTACCTCAAACAAACAAGTTCCGGGATCATATCCCCCAACAACATCGAATTTACACAAGTCTAAAAGAAGTAATCTCGAGTATGGCCGTATGGCCGTTTACATCGTCATAACATAGAAATATCCGAGTACTAAATAAGTCCAAATGCGAAACCATAACATCATCACAAATTTAAATATTCATGATTAAAACTAATTAAAATGAACATAGTTTTGGAACATAAGTACAACATGAAATCACTCCTCAAGGGTAGTCATCGACGTCCTCCTCCACGTGTCCATAACCCCCAGCTCCTGACGTGCCCTGATCCGGAATAACTGTTGTATCTACTCTGCCGGTGGCATCTCTCGTCCCCTGTCCTCTGCCACTCCACCACGGTGCAAGGCACCCATAGGGATAGCTCTCCGGCACACCCCATGTAGACTTGTCCACCCCGTAGTAGTGGAACACGCCAGAGTCATCCCCAGGTCCTCTCCACCAGACTGGTCGGGCCAGGTTAGTCCCCACATCCTGCTGGATGGCCATACCATGTAGGTTCCGAAGCACAAACGTGTTCAAAACCCTCTCAGTAAGCTCACTCACCTGCATCTCGTGGTTGTAGGAAGGTGGGTAGTCGGGGTACTGGTACTGGGGTGGTCCCTGGTGCACAAACGGTGGTCCCCCGACCACCTCCCTAACCCTTCAGGGCACCCTACCCACCCTAGCTACTTGATCCTCCTCCCTCACATAATCTCCTCCCATCGGCTCATCCAACACCTCAAGAAGGTCATCAACAATCAAGTAAGTCTGCATGAGAAGGTTGGCCTTTTCACTGTCAGGTAGAGCGTCAGCTAATGGCTCAGTCACGGGGAGGTATTCCGCTGTCGGGAACCTCATCCAGCTCATACCCCTCACCGTCCAAGCTAAACCCCCACCCGGCAACTCTCATAACCACTTCTGCCTGACGAAGTAAGCCTTATCCAAGTTCGTGACACCGGTGCTCATGGTTCTAAGGGCAGGAGAAGCCTCAAAGTCGGTCAACCTCTCGGCGAGGCGGGTGGCGATGGCGCCACAACTAAGGATTCGGGTCGACCATCGAGCCATCAAGGCCAGGCTGGCGCACACTATAGCCGGTGCATTATAGGCCCATCGCTCCTCCCGAGCGGGGTTAAGGTAGGACATCAACAACATCACCTCGTGCGAGTTCAACTTACTCACATCTTTCCTCCCATACAACAAGCAGGTGAAAGATCTACGGAAGATCTTCAAGATCACGTGTTGCACGTCGTTAATCAACATGGCACTAAAGGTAGGGGTGGTCCTGCTGGTGAGCGAGGGTAGATAGCTACTTGCTCCGTACTCCAATCGGATGATGTTAAAGTACCCGGCCCTAGGCCGAGCAAGACTAAGGTGGTCCGCAAACTGGTTCAGGGTCAGACTAAAACTAGTGTTCATCAACCGGAATCCCACCGTCTTCCCCTCGACATCATAGTCAAAGGAGCTCATAAACTCCAGGGTCAATAAGTCATAGGAATGATTCCTTAGCCTATATAACCCCTCCAACACCAAAACCTCAAAAATGTGACGCACATTCACCTCAATCCTCAGGGCCTCCAAAATCACCGTATCAATTCACCTTGTGGGCTTCAAGATGCGGCCCATCAATTTCACAAAAGCCTCCCTCTAATTAAAGTCGTGGAACTCCACCGTGGGTACTGAGGTACCGACGGAACCACGGGACCACTACTCCCCTCTCCAACCTCCCGTATTGCCCCGCTTCTCTTGCTTGCTTGACGGGTAGCAACATTCCTCGGCATCTATAGCAATGTGGTTAGTAAAACATCGAGTTTTTCAAACCAAAAGTGAAGTTTCAAATATGATATGAACCCAATACAATGCTTTAGGCGAGCTTTCTTTGTAAAACATGCAAATTTGGAAACAATATAACCCTGCTGGCCCTATCTACTATTTTTCCAAAATCAATGAGATGAACAAAATGTTGAAATCCAAAATTTGAGCAAATTTATAACAAGAATCCGGGTATGTTTTACCAAATTAAAGCTTAAAATACCGATCATTACAAATAAAGGGGAAAAAAATTCAAACTTTTACACTAAAAGGATGAAGTTTTAAGACGAATTTTCCGGTGAAATTAACTATAATCAAACACCAAATACGATAATACTATCATCCCCTACACTTTTCCAACCATTATAGGGTGATTAAGTTGACAAAATTGAAAATTTTGGGACAAAACCTAGAAAATCCGGGTTGGTTATTACAAAACTTTGAGCTAAACTTGGAGTTTCTAGCATCAATAACAAGGGATGCAAGGTATTTCCAGCAAAATCGGCCAATTATTATGCAATACTAAGACATAAAATCTAAATTTTCAGCAAATACCCTATTCATGGTTCCCTAATTGCTTCAAAAATCAAAGAGGAAAACTGGATTTACCTTGAATTGGTTTGCAAATCGAATAAAAGAAAATGAACTACAGGGGTTTGGAAGCACAAGAACACAAAATCATCAAGCCTTGAAGTAGAAAGTAGGGTTTTGAGAGGATTTTAAGTTAGATAGATGAAATAAATTGTAAAGAATGAGAAAATTTGAAGATATAAGTCCCAAAAAATTGTAGAATGTCGTTTCTGCACAGTAATAGTACTCAGTCGAGTTACTGAGGTACTCGATCGAGTAGCCTCTACTCGGTCGAGTAGAAGTTGCTCGATCGAGTAAGTAAGAAATAGAATAATTACCACTACTGTATTTTCCAATACTCGGTCGAGTAAGGTCCATTCGGTTGAGTTACCTTTGAACTTGGTCGAGTAAGCCAAAACGAACGTCAACTTATCGTATGCTGATTAGTCCCTCCTGGAAAACAATAATTCCTGAGGAGTCTAAGGCGTACCTAGGACTCGTCACTAGTGATCTCCCAAACTGATACTATTGTCTATTGTCATAGAGCATACAATGAAACATCATAACAGCATTACCATACTTATTTTATCTCATTCACGATCATGTACAATTCTATCGGGTTTAACAATCCTCTATCCAAGTCACATACCCATCGATTCTACAATCACAACATGCTCATATCCATCATCACATATCACAACATATAACTGGTTATCCAACTTAATCACACACATACACCTTATACCCCACCTCCTTGTTCCATCACATACACACGTATACGATATTATCAGTACTCAAGCATCCTATACGTCACCACATTATACATAGCATTACTTTGACAAACATATCCTACACACAACATACATATTCATACAATTCCTGGCTCAACATCCCCATCCATAGTAATTGGTTTAAGAATATTGGGGTCAGGATTTTGGATTGAGGGCGTCTTCCCACCCAAAATCAATTTCAAGGGGGTCCCAATCTACATACACCAGGTTCATTTTAATTGACTCTCAACATTCATTAAGTTCATTGGTTACAGGTTCCAAAATCGTCACTCTAATACCACTTTGTAACACCCTCATCTACCGAGGAGCCTTCTCCAGACCTTCCCTAGCAGATAAGGGTGCTACCATCTCGGTTGCCCGAGGATAAGCATATCATAACGTCAATAAGAAAACATTTAAAGTATAATTACATGTTAAACTTATTACAAAAGAAAGTACAACTGATACATCTATCCAACTACCTCAAGACTCCATAAGCCAAACTTAGTGAAAGACGCGTCCCTCCAAAGCATCTAGACAACCATATCAAAACCTGCCAGAACTGATTGCTCACAATAAGGAAAACCGCAGAACACACAAAAGAACACAAGCAACCACACAAGGTCAGTAAGTGAAGATGAACGCATCAACACAACATATATAAGCATAGATAAACGCACCAACATAACGTATACTGGCATACCCCCCAACTTCCATACAACTCCGTTCACCTGACAAACACCATTGTGTTGTCCTTCCGGGTTACCAGACACAACAAGTAGCCCACACTGGCAGTGGGGACCGCAGCCTTCCACCTAAGCCCCGCTTAAAACCATAGAGCGAAAACCCATTGATCCTTAATGTGCATATCCCCCTTGTGACGGGAACCGCAAGAGACAACAAGGGCGTGAAGCCATTCCCGAAAATGACTCCACTCAGCCGAGGGCGCACCTCGCGAATCACATACAATACCAGAACCATAAATATTAACCATGCCAATAATATGAATTACTATGACAACCATAATGCTAAATCATTGATAATACCATTACATCAAGCACATTACAACCATCAACAGAGTTGAGTAGGAACACCTACTTTTAGGGATCTGCAATTAGCATCATAATCCTATGACCATGAAATCGCTATCTACAACACCTAACAACAAGGACACACACTAATCACTAATAACTTTAACCCAGGAAAACAAGGATGACGGTGATGATGATGACTTACCTAAGTACGGCGTACCGATGGTAGATTTAAAACCTGACTCGAGCCACCGTCTCCATGATAAGTTCCCAAGATAGAGGATAAGAAAGGTGGTGGGGGAGAAATATGTCGTCGATCTAGGTTTAGAAGAAAAATAAAAGAAAACTGATTTGTGTTTAGGATGTCGTGATATATATTATGATGTTGAACAGTACTTACTCGACTGAGTTCGAACCCACTCGATCAAGTCCAACCTACTAGACCGAGTACCTATACTACTCGATCGAGTAGCCTCAGCTAGACCGAGTTCTCAGACCCTAATGCTATCAAGCTCCCAAGATACGTTCTAACAGAAGTCCCAATGGTCAAAACAGAGTCTAAGGTCTGTCAACGGGTCCCAAACAGGGCGGTTATTACATAAATAATAATAATACTACTAATAATTAATAATAATAATTGATATTCGTACGATAATAATAATTAATTTTCGTATAATAATAATAATAAGAATAATAGAATTTCCTATTTCGGCCTAACTTAGTATAAATAGAAAAGGAGAGGCCTTACCCTAGCATATACAATCATAAAGCAAACCACAAAACTGAAATTTGTATGCACAATAAGCGATCTAGAGAGAAAGAAGAAGATTCACATCGCATAATCAACAAAGGTAAGTCGATCTCGTAATTTAATCGTTTAATTAGTATTTCATTTGTCGTTATTGCAAGGACCATGTACACCATATAAGCCACCAATAGGACTCGTTTTTGACCTAGGATTGTGTTGGAAATCATATTTAACATATCACATATGTTGGTTTAAAGTTTTAGTCATAAAAACTTAAGGATCTTATGCATGCAAAACCAATTACATAAGATTAAAGAAATCGATTTTTCATACCATCATCAATGGA
>VHZZ01013810.1:30664-41966 GCA_009801015.1 Silene noctiflora | reverse complement strand
CATATTATTGAACATGAAGACTTGAAGATTTGAAGGAGCTTTGGAGGTTCTTCCACCAGTATGTTAAGCTCAAGAACAAGAGGAGGAAGGAGACCTCTCTTGTGCCCAAATCGGTCCATTTATGATGGTATGAAAATCGATTTCTTTAATCTTATGTAATTGTTTTTGCATGCATAAGATCCTTAAGTTTTTATGACTAAAACTTTAAACCAACATATGTGATATGTCAAATATGATTTATAACAAAGGAAGGGTGATACAATTGGGGACTTGACTTTAGAGCCCGAATAGTATAAAGAAATCCGAGAAAAGCAAGGGACCGACACAAAAATTCAAGAGTGGAAAGGAGCCTTGGAAAGAGAAGAGGTATCAAGGTTTGAGTTGCATGGGGTCGGAAGCCTTAGATTCAAAAGGAGATGGTGCGTGCCAAAGGATTAGGAACTTAAGAGGAGAATCATGGAGGAGGCCCATAACACACCATACTAGGTGCATCTGGGTGGGGACAAATTATACAAGAACTTGAAGAAGACATTTTAGTGGTCCAACATGAAGAGGGAAGTGGCGGAGTTTGTGGCCAAGTGTTTAACATGTCAAAGGGTGAAAGGAGGGCACAAGAGACCACAAGGTAAGGTGCAACCTGTTGATATGCCGGAATGGAAGTGGGAGTCCATCTTAATGGATTTTATCGTGGGATTACCAAGATCGCAAAAACGGAATAATATGATATGGGTCATAGTAGATAAGCTAACCAAGTCGGCGCACTTCATACCAATGAAGGACACTTAAATCAAATTGGAACTAACAAATGCCTATCGAAAGAATGTGGTGAAGCTTCATGGGATTCCCAAAGACATCTTGTCGGACCGTGACTCTAGATTCATCTCTAAATTTTGGCAAGAGTTAGAAAACTCGTTGGGTACCAAGTTGAATATGAGTACGACGTTCTACCCATCAACGGATGGAAAAACCAAGAGGACTATCCAAACCCTCAAAGACATGTTGAGAGCGTGTGTGATGGAGTTCGGGGGTACTTGGGAGGAGAGGCTAGACTTAATCGAATTCTCATACAACAATAGCTATCACGCGAGTATAGGCATGGCTCTATTTGAGGCCTTGTATGGGACTATGGGAGGAAATGTCGAAGCTCGATATGCTGGGATAATAGCACTGAAGCCGTTTTGTTGGGACCTCAAATGATCCAAGACATGATTGATCAAGTGCATCTGATTCAGGAAAAGATGAGGGCATCCTAAGATAGGCAAAAGAGCTACGCTGATTTGAGGAGGAGTAACATCGAGTTTGAGGTTGGTGAAAAATTATTACTCAAAGTTTCCCTAATGAGAGGAGTAATGAGGTTTGGGGAAAGAGGCAAATTGAGCCAAAAGTTCATAGGGCAGTATGAGATATTGGATAGGGTCGGGGAGGTAGCATACCACTTAGCTCTTCCCTCGGCTCTTGACCGTGTTCATAATGTCTTTCATGTATCCCAATTGCGGAAGTGTGTTAGCGACCTCTCCCATGTGTTAGAGGCGGAGACAATCGAGTGTATAATGCCTTGACATATGTAGAGACCCCTAAGGAGATATTAGATCGGAAGGTGAGAAAGACGAGGCATGGAGATACGGTACTAGTAAATATCTTTTGGTCCAACCACCAAGTCGAGGAGGCCACTTGGGAGGCCGAAGAAGCTATGAAGGAGAACTACCCCCACCTTTTCGAGCAGGTAACGAGTCCGGTTACAAGGTCGTAACTTTGTTTCTAGAGAAGTAGGGCGCGTCGCGCAAAGTGCAAGTCATTTATTTAAGCGTTTATTAGTAAGTCATTTCTTTAAGTGTCCTAGTGTCTTGGGTAATAAGAGTTGGGATTTTAGAACACCCCGTTGGAGTCTTATCGAGTCGGATCGAACTTTGAGGACGAAGTTCATCATAAGGGGGGAAGATTGTAATACTCGAGATTTTTTGAGGTTCCACTCGGCCGAGTATACCACGTACTCGACCGAGTGGAGGTCATTCGGTCGAGTGAAGCCGACCGAGTGGAGTTGGTCTTGTTATTATTGTTGTTGTTTTATCCACTCGACAGAGTACAAGGTTGTACTCGACCGAGTGGATTGCACTCGACAGAGTACAAGGTTGTACTCGACCGAGTGGATTGCACTCGACCAGTAATCGAGCTACTCGATCGATAGAACGCACTCGACCGAGTGCTGTCGCTATCACTCGGATTCTCACGTTAGTGCATTGTGGACCTATCCTTTTTGTTTCTTCTTCCCCTATTGTCACCTCAGAACCACTCACCAATCCTTACCTTTTCATTTCAAAAATCCCCAAATTTCTCTCTAAAACCTTATCCTCTTATTGAGCATTTTGTGGTGAAAATGTATCTACCAATTTCCCGTTTGTTCATCCTTTGAGTTGTAAGTTTGTTTTTTCCTTTTAATTCCTCTTTTAATTAGTGTAGTAAACCCTAATTTGTTTGGAGGTTTATCTTAGGGATTTAATTAGGGTTTGACCTAATTAACGAGGGGCTAATTAGGGAATTAGTTATATTATTGTTGTATTAGTATTGTGTTGTGATAGGTAGCTATATATTGTGTAGGAGGAGACTTCATAGAGGAGCATTTCTAGCTTGGTGCTTGTGTGTGTAAAGAATAACCAAAGGTAGAGTTTTCTCTACTTAGTCTTGGTAGTATAGATGTTCTTCAATGCATTTAATTCATGTATTTCATATATTCCTTGGTAGTAGCATAAGAACAATCATATTGATAATTAGGGTTTCATGAATTGTGATGAGATGACTTGATTATGTTGGTACTTTGGTAATTGGATTGGTACATGTTATTATGAATTACATTATAACATGAGCATTGGGAAAGGTTGGGTGAATTCATAATTATTCCTTGTTTCAAATGATTAGAATGGATGCATGTGAACTTTAATTGCCTTATATACATTGTTGGGCACATTTATTGTATGGAGGAGTTGGATGGTGATTGATGGAGGTTGGTGACTATTTCGGAGACGTAAGACGGTTGGGAGACCGTCTTGCGCTCGGGTCGCCTCTTGGAGATTCCCACTTCAAGAGGGATGTGCACATTTAGGGCTTGAGTTATAGAGGGGCACATGTGGTTGAGACATGTCGCCTGACAGAGGATCTGAGTCGCTCTCGGGCCCGGTACCACCGGTGTGTCCGGAGTACCTTCTTTTGGTCTGCGGTCCGGTGTGTTGGTGGCGGCGTTGCGATTTGTCACCGTGGTTGGTGATGAGAAGGATGTGGAGTATTGGTTGCCTATTTTCTAATCATCATACCATTGCATTTAGATAGCATTAGTTCTTGCATTCATATCATTATGTCAGACATTTATATTATCGTGACTAACTAATTGGGTTTTCAAATGTTTGTGTCGATCCATATGGTGATTTCTGCCCATATGGGGAGCAGTAAATTTACAGGTTGCATTCATATTCCTAGGGGCTTGGAGCGGTCTCGCCATAGTTGTCATCACTTTCGTTATTGTATTTTTAACTAAACATTAGACTCCACCTATTTCAATTTGGTTGTATGATTCGGGGATTCGTGTTGAATCCTAAGACTTGTATCTAATTACTTAACCTTAAACTTATCTAACTTCCTTTACTTTGTTTTAATAACCTTGTAATAAATTGCTTATTATCAAAACTCGCACTACAAAGCTTGAGAAACCAAGCCTTGTAGCCCCTCCATGAGTCGGGATGGCCTAGAGGAAGGCTCTCAGCTTTTTGGGGTGTTACAATCATAGCTTAGGTTTGTGAGTTCATTTTTCCCTTATCTATAAAAAAACACAAAAAAAAACCAAGAGTGAATTAGAGGCTTGCTGGATTGGAAGCAAAGATAGATAGCATTGTTGGAGTTGTCAATGTTGTGGCAGGAGTTGTGAATTAGTTGATGAACAACCATACTGGATTTAGAGGCAGAGGTAGGGGTCGTGGGAGAGGAATGATGCCACCACCACCACCAAGGGGAAGACCACCTGAGGATGAGGAGCCATCTGATTCAGATGACAGCACAAGTAGCAGGCTCTCCGTTCCTAGGCACACTGACAGGCATCTCAAGGTAGAAATCCTTGACTTTTCTGGTAGTTTAAATCCAGATGCTTACTAGATTGGTTGAGAGATGTTAAAAGAGTCTTTGAATATAAGGGTTATAATGATACCAAGACTTTTAAGGTTGTTATCCTGAAATTTAAGGGGTATGATTCATTGTGGTATGAAACTATGAAGAGTCTAAGGGCTAGGGAAGGGAAAGAACCTATCAACTCTTGGAGCAAACTAAAAAAGAAACTACTTGCTAAGTTTGTTGCCAAGGAGTACACCTATGACCTTTTTATTAAACTGTCTAAGTTGAAACAAAATGAACAGTCTGTTGAAGCCTACTTAAGGAACTTTGAACAATTGACCCTACAATGTGACAGCAATGAAAAACCTGAGCAAAGGATTGCTAGGTTCTTGGAGGGTTTAAACTATAACATTACAAAGGAATTGAGGTTACAACCATTTTGGTTTTTTGAGGATGTTGTTAATCTGTCCCTTAAAGTAGAGAAGTTGGGTAAGGAGGCACCAAATAACTAGACCAAGCCAGCTACTCCTAGACCTTACACTGGGGTTAGGATTGGTGAGAATTCAAGGCCTTCATTGGTTGTGAACAAGGGCACTTTCGACAAGGGTAAGACACCAATGCGTCAGAAAACCACGCCCCCTTTAGATGAGAGGAGGAAATGATACCAATGTCAAGGGTATGAGTACTTTAAGAAGGATTGTCCTTCTAAGAGAGCACTCACTGCTTCAGAGGTGCTTGAATGAGATTAGGAAGGGCTAGTGGAGTATGAGCCAACAGAGGAGGAGATGAGTGAGAAAGAAGAGGAGCATGTTGATGCTATGGTGGTGGCTCCACCTAATACAAGCCATATCTTAGTCCTTTGGAAGATTATGCACTCACAATACCAACCCCTAGAGGAGGACCAAAGGTCCTTGATTTTCAGAAGTAGATGTACCATATAAGGAAAGGGTGTGTAATGTGATCATAGATGAGGGCATTTGCACCAATGTAGCCTCTGTCACCATGGTCAAGAAGCTCAACTTGGAGACTAAACCTCAACCAAACCCTTATAAGCTTAGATGACTTGGCAAGGGAGCAGAAGTTAAGGTGGACCAACAATGCCTTGTTTCATTATCAATTGGAAATATTTACAAAGATGAGGTGACTTGTGATGTTGTCCCAATGGATGCTTACCACTTATTATTGGGAAGGCCTTGGAAATTTGATAAGGATGTTGTGCATAAATGGAAGAGCAATGTCTATACCTTCAAGCATGGGAACTACAGGTTTGTCCTCACACCATTGCCTCCTAACACTAAGGACTATGGCAGTCCTAGCTCAAGCAACTTTAAGGAGGTGTTGTTCTTAACAGAGACACACATGCTCAAGGAAATGCAAGAGGAACAACCTGCTTTCATTTTATTGTCCAAAGAGATTGGTAAACAAGTGAACATTCCAAATAAGGTTGAGGCTTTGATCTCAAAATATCAAGAGGTTTTTCCTATGGAGCTGCCAGCAGGCCTACCACCATTGAGGGGCATTGAACATCAAATAGATCTCATTCCTGGAGAAATGTTGCCTAATAGGCCAGCTTATAGAAGTGACCCCAACACCACTCAAGAACTACAAAGGCAAATAGAAGTTCACGTTAAAGGGGTTTGTGAGAGAATCCTTAAGTCCTTGGGTAGTTCCGTCTCTCCTAGTGCCCAAGAAAGATGGTACATGGAGTATGTGCATTGATAATATAGCCATCAACAACATTACTGAGAAGTATATGTTTCCAATTCCTATGTTGGATGACGTGTTAGATGAGCTTTATGGTGCTAAGTTGTTTTCAAAGATAGACCTTATGCAAGTTTATCATCAAGTGAGGATTCGAGAAGGTGATGAGTGGAAGACTGCCTTCAAAACAAAGCATGGATTCTATGAATGGCTTGTGATGCCTTTTGGCTTGTCTAATGCTCTTATCACCTTCATGAGATTAATGACAGAAGTTTTGAGGCCTTACTTAGGCAAGTTTATTATTGTATACTTTGATGACATCTTGGTATATAGAAAATATGAGTATGAACATTTGAATCATTTGAACCAATTATTTCTGAAGTTAAGGGAGCATAAGTTGTTTGGGAAGCTAGAGAAGTGCACTTTCATGGCTAAGGAGGTGAAGTTCCTTGGGTACGTCATCTCTGAAAGGGAGTATTTTTGTGGATTAATAGAAGATAGAGGTAATCAAATCATGGCCTCCTCCAAAGACCATCACTGAGGTGAGGGGCTTCCATGGCTTGGCCTCCTTTTATAGGAGATTTATCAAGGGGCCGGGTTTAGCACCATCATGGCCCCTGTGACTGAAGGAATGAAGAAGGGAGTGTTCAAATGGACAGAACAAGCACAACTAGCCTTTAAACACATCAAGAAGAAGCTTTGTGAGGCACCTATCCTAGCCTTTCCATATTTTGGTCAACTATTTGAAGTAGTGTGTGATGCAAGTGGAGTGGGGATAGGGGCAATGCTCATTCAAGGGAGGAATCCAATGGCTTTCTTTAGTGAAAAGCTCAATGGAGCTAAGCTTAATTATTCTACCTATGACAAGGAATTATATGCCTTGGTTAGGGCCCTCATGTATTAGAGCCACTATCTTAAACCAAAGCCCTTTGTGCTACATTCTGACCAAGAGGCCTTGAAGTACATCAATGACTAATACAAGTTAAGTGCAAGACATGGCAAATGGGTTGAGTTCCTTCAATCCTTCTACTTTTCTAGCAGGCATAAGGAAGGGAAGTCCAATGTGGTGGCAGATGTCCTTTCAAGGAGACACTCCATGTTGACAATTCAACAAAGGGTATTTGGATTCAAGTTCATGAAGGAACTTTACAAAGATGATCCAGACTTCATGGAGGATTGGTTGATCCTACAAAATAATCCAAACAACAAGGATTCAAATTTTACATTGCAAGAAGGGTATTTGTTCAAGGGGAACAAGCTGTGTGTGCCTAAGGGATTCTATAGGGACTTACTGATTAGGGAGGTTCATGATAATGGCTTGGCATGACATTTTGGGGTGCAAAAGACCTTGGACATCTTGCAAGATCAGTTCCATTGGCCTAGGATGGAAGGGGATGTCCAAACCATCATCAAGAGGTGTTCTACTTGTCAAAAAGCTAAGAGCTCATTCCAAACCGGTTCCTACACTCCCTTGCCTGTTCCAGATAAACCATAGGAGGATGTGAGCATGTATTTCATTGTGTCACTTCTTAGGACTCAAAGAGGGAAGGACTCCATCATGGTTGTGGTGGATAGATTCAGCAATATGACTCACTTTATGCCTTGCAAGAAAACTAAAGATTCCTCAGAGGTAGCTGAATTATATTTTAAGGAGATAGTAAAGTTGCATGGAGTTCTAAGAACCATTGTGTCAGATAGGGACATCAAGATCATGAGTTACTTTTAGAACACTCTTTGGAGGTTGCTCAACACCAACGGCTCTTAACACCTCACATCACCCCCAAACAGATGGACAAACAGAAGTTACCAATGGAACTTTGGGTAGGATCTTAAGTTGCATAGTGAAGAAGTCCTTAGGGGATTGGGATCTCAAACTAGCTCAAGCTGAATTTGCATTCAGCTGAGCTCCCTCTTCTAGCACTAGCCACAATCCTTTTGAAGTGGTGTACGGAAGCAACCCTCTGATGCCTTTTGACCTAACCAATGTCCCAAAATAATCAATCAACTATGATGCAAAGAAAAGGGTGGAGAAAATGGTTAAGTTACATGAGCAAGTGAGAAAGCAGATTGAGAAGGCCAATGAGCAGGCCAAGAACAACGGCAAGAAACCTAGGGGCAAGATGGATTTCCACCCAGGTGATCTAGTGTGTATTCACCTAAGGAAGGAGAAGTTCCCTAGCAAGAGAAATAACAAGTTGATGCCAAGAGCTAAGGGGCCATTTGAAGTCACGTAAAGGGTTGGAACCAATGCCTACAAAATTGATCTTCCAGGAGAGTATGGGGTTCATGGCCCTTCTATGTTGGAGGCCTCGGTCCTTACTATGAAAGTGATGAGGAAGTCATTGAGGATTTGAGGGCAAAGCCTCTTCAACCAGGGGAGAATGATGCAGGAGGCAGGGGTGCACTCAACTACTCATCCAACCACCAAGAGCCAGTTCTGACCCGTATAGGGAATTGACCTGAATCCTTAAGGCAACTGTCCAACCAAGGGCTCCAGCTTATTTTCCATCCATGATAAGGTCCTAAGAAATAAAAAAAGTCCAGGAGAAGATTTGTAAATAAGGTTCAGAAGGTCCTCTAATCAATGTCACAATCCTGGTACATCTCAAAGCAAGCAGCTGAGTAATGTCATTTTGTCAATGCTGAATTCCTTTATTTTTGAATGATTGGATCATGATTATTTAAATAAGGTCGTTGAGGGGTCATAGTAGTCCTTATTAACCCAGGAAACAAGCATCAAGAAAGCTAAATACAAGCCACAAGGGACCTGAATTGCCTTTTCATTTCAGGAAAGGGACAAGAATGCTTTATTGTGATTTTTCTGATCAATGTTCCAGTCTGTTTGCAGTAGTTTTTTTCCATCCTTATTAGTAGACTTTTGAGATGTTTTTAACTTCTTTTGTAAGGCCTTTTGAGCCCTTAGATTGTAGCTCAAACCAAGGGTGCAGATCAAATTATAAGCTCTATATAAAGAGCCTATTGTCCAATGTATTGTTCAGATTTGAATGAATGAAAAACCCTAGAGTTAAACACTCTTTTATCCTGTTAACTTGTGCTTTGCTTTGTTAACTTTCTCAAAAACTTGTGCTTTGCTTAGTTGTTGGCTTGAGACTAGCTTAATATATCCCTTGTGCATTGCTTAGGTGATTGAGTTAGGCTCAAGATTCACTGTTCTAAGAGTTCTATGTGCTTTGCTTGAGACTTGGAAGTTCAGGGTTTTATCTTTGTTTCTTTGTTACATTTCGTGAGTGTCATACAAAACAACATTGACCCCTAGGTTGGTGTATCAAGTTGTCCCTCATTGTTAGAGAAAGAGAGATTGTACCACTTTATAACCAAGAGGGTTACTCCTTTTATTGCCAATTGGTTTTAGGATGTGACCTAGCTTGGGTTGTTAAGTTGTCCGTCTCTCATCCGTTTAGGTGTGGCCCGACCCGTTTGCATGTTCTAACATTTATTCTCCAACTTATTTACAATCAAAGTCTGACTTCTCAAAAGCAAGTGGGGTAAAAATTAGTGTGGAAGAACTATTATTTATAACAGATGTTTCTGTCTTAAACAACATGAGCAACAACAAATCAGCCATAGCTCGGTTAATTCTTAGTATCCCTAATCCCCTTTTTTGGGTCTCACGGAGCGCGCACATAGTCGCATTACAATAGTGGGAGGGGGATTTGAACCTGTGACCTATTGTCCACAATACCTCCGTCTTAACCACTAGACCTTAATATCCCTAATCCCTTTTAGCAGTTGCTCCAACAGCGAATAGAAAAAAGAAATCATACCTCTTGCTTACCATTTCCCATCTTCTAAGCGGATTCTTCCGGCAAAAAGGTTCATCTTTCTGAAACTATTTTATCTCAATTATTCCCCCAACTTTGTATTTTGTCTATATGTATACTGCACAATTTCATGTTATTCGTACTGGCTCCGTCGTAATCATTTGTTTATGTTTGATTAAAATCCCTCGAAATAGAAAATTGTAAACAGATGAGTAAGACGGTGAGAGTATAAAAGTATTATGTTGAGAGCATTTTGCAAAATCCCAGATATTTTAAGTTCAATTATTTTCGGAATTTGCTTTGTTTGTAAATTGTAACTCAATTTTTAGTGCCCATTAATCTTCGGTTAATCGCGTGATCAAACGAAATGGAGCGGAAGAAATCATGCATGAGAATCAATGCCAGAAATATTGACAGAATTAGTAGTCTACCAGATTGTATTCTTCACCAAATTCTGTCATTTTTAGACACCAAATTTGCTGTTCAAACCTCTATACTCTCTAAAAGATGGAAAACTGTATTCTATACGACCCTGTATCTGAATTTCTCTTACAATTTTTCAGAAATTGCTGACCCCCTTGAATTGTCTGCTAATCCATATAATGAACTTTACCACCGAACGAGGGATGGTTTCTCAGAATGTATATCTAAGGTGTTGGATGCTCAAAATGGGTATGATTGTAAGAAAATTGTCATTCGTTGCGATTTGATATTGGACTCAAAGTTCGTTAATTCAGTAATGTCTTACGTGGTTAGGCATAAGGCTCAGGAAATTGAAATCATGGTGGATTCTAATGATTTGGACCGTATTGAATTCCCTGAGAGCATCTACACTAGTCAATCACTTGCGAAGCTCAAATTAGTCGGGGATGAATATAATTACATGTATGTGTCGAGATCTATGGGTTTTCGGTTTTTAAAAGGGCTGAGACTTCATAGGGTTCAGTTCTCGCGAGAAGGTTTTAGTGAAGAGATTTTTTCCGATTGTCCTAATTTAGAACTCTTGAGGTTGGTTGCATGTAGTTTGGAGAATACTTATTACCCATTTGTATTATCAGCCCCTAAGCTTAAGACTTTGGAAATGATTTTTCTACTTAGCGAGAAATCGTCACTTAGACCGTCCACTGTCAAAATTTCAGCACTTATGCTTTCATATATAAAATATGAGGGGCCTGATCCTATGCATTTCATTTTGGGTGATTGTGCATCATCTTTGGAGAAGATTGACATTGATATTCAAGACGACTTTTCTAAAGGTAATATCCGTGAGGAATGGGTCATTGAGAGGCTAATTCAAATGCTCAGAGAGTTCCGCAATGCAAAATCTATCATAATCTCATTGAACACTCTAGAGGTAAGTTTTAAAGATACAGTTCTATGTACTCTTTGCTCTAATATATGAACATGTTAACTGCAAAGAAGGTTACAACTACCCCTTTCATACTGGCTTCATTATTTTACTCATCGTTGATGGTTTCGTATGATTATTCTTCTCAACGGACCTCAGATAATTTTAGGATTAAGGCTCTGTTCTTTTGGACTGAAACGGATCTGATCTGAACCGAACTGAACTTATAGGATCTGAACTGATCTGAACTTATAGGATCTGAACTGAACTGAACTTATAGGATCTGAACTGATCTGAACTGAACTTATAGGATCTGAACTGAACTTATTGGATCTGAACTGAACTGAACTTATAGGATCTGAATTGAACTGAACTTATA
>VHZZ01013807.1:21240-34717 GCA_009801015.1 Silene noctiflora | reverse complement strand
TATGATATTTCCGATCATATGGGGAGCAGGTTGATTACATGTTATATGATGCATACGGGATTCGGGGTCGCACTTCGAGGTTGGAGTCGAGTTAGTAGACATGAGATAGAGCTTGTAATTAGATGAGTTGTATTTATTATTCATGTCATTTGTAATCACTAAACTTGTATTATAGATATAAAATGTTCTTTTATTGGAGTTTTGAAACACTACCTCGGGCAACCGAGATGGTAACGCTCCAATTGTCTTGGCCGGATAATTGGGGTGTTACATGTTCAAATGCGGGCTTGGGTCGGGCTCACCTTTATCTTTTGGCCTACGGACAAGCGGGTTAGTGGGCTTGGGACAGGTTAGTGGTTCGAGCCTTTGTATTTTTCTTAAAATGCCTTGTCTGTACCCGGTTATTTAGCGGAGGGGATGGTGAACAGCTTTATACTCAATAAGTGATTGAACCTGATTTTGTACTCTCTAGTCTAGCCTCTTAACGAATGCCATGATGTGGACAAGATCGACATATGGACTTGAATCTCTCTCATGCATCATACAATGATTCAACATCTCTTTATTTGAAACCGGTAATTTGGGCCCTTAGCATATTGGTCTTTTCCGGTGGGTAAATTTTTTGATAGAAAATTAAAGTAAACTTTTTCCATGAATCGATACCAAGTGTTTCCCTATTCAAACTCTTGAACCATTGGTTGGCGGCTCCTATCAAAGAAAATGGGAACAATACCCAAATTATTTGGTCCCGAGTTATCTGGTTTGAGAAATGACATTGTAATAATCGCAAAAAAAGTTTTCATGTGAAGATGCGGATCATCACTTTATTTGTCTTAGGAAACTTGGTTCTTTAAGGTAATAATAATATTTTTTTTAGTGTGACGTTCAAGAAGATTTATCCCCCCCTCTCTCTCTCTAACATTTAGAGAGAGAAAATTATTTGAAAAAAATCCAAAAAAAACTAAAACTTTCCTTCTCTGTGCTCCACCGTTTCCGTCTCCCATCCACCTTACCCCTTCCTCACATCCTTCCACCGGAGATGTGGCTGTGTTAAGGCCCATCTCCGGCAGACGGTCATGCCATTTATGATTAACCTCCGCATTTTCTAATTTTCGTCCTAATATATATCCGAGATAAGATTTCGCCCCTCTTTGTTCGATAATCTGCCATGTTCCTCTCTCATTGTTGTAGGCATCCCCGTGGTTGTCTGGTCTTCCCGTTGATTGTTTGGCGTCTGGATCCATGCATGTCCGTTGTGTTCTGATGATTGTTGTTTGGGATTTTACCAAGGAGGTGTTCCCCTTCTTGTCCTTTTCCCCCACTTCCCTGATATGTTCCGTATGTTTTCCGGAGTTTTCGATCTCCTAGTGAGTCTTATTGTTATGTCTTTTGGTGACTTTAGGTCTTTTCTTCCCCGTGCTGGTTGTGCATGTGTCTAACTCGGTGTTCCCCTTTTCCTCGCCCCTTCCCCCATCGGTTGGTATTTTCATGTCTACTTTTGGGGTCGATCTTCCTTTGCAGGTCGCCTTTGTGGTCTTATGTGGTGGTATTGAGTATCGTCAGTCCGTCCGGAATCGGGTTTTATACGGATAGTGGGTCTTTGGTTTTTCAATTTTTGGGTTCCAGTTTTAATTTGGTTTCGGGGTGTTGTGTGTAGCTCGGTGTCGGCCGGGTTGGTTGTCTTTTGTTTGAAGGGTGGTTCTTCTCCCGGTAGCCAGGGGCTCTAATTGGAGTCTTTGTGTTAATCTGGGTGGTGGTGTCGATCTAGATCGTGTTGGTAGTTTGGGTAGGCTTGTGGTGCTGGAAGGTACGAATGTGGTGGATTTTCATCCTTTCTCGCTCAATGGTTTTACTAGTCTTTTTTCCATTGTTATTTCCATTTATGCTGATAAGATCGTTTAATGGGAGTTTGCCCATTACTTAATTTATTATGTCTCGTTTGTTTCATAGTATATGTATCCTTTTCTGGGTTGTCGGTTTGAATAAAGGCGTTAGGAAGGCGATTATGGTGGATATACGACTGTTTGAAGGATTGGGTGAGAGGATGTCCCGTTCCTCTTCCATGTGCTTGTTAAATCCTTTGGTCGGTTCCTTTAATAATCCTAGTTGGATTATTGTCCGTAGCTGGGTGAATTTGGCTTTGGGATTGGTTGAAGAGCTTCATTTTTTCCGGCTTGTCAGCTTGCTCATTGTCTTTGGTTGTTGGTTTGTTTCCTGTAGTGATCGTTGCTCAAGGTGTAGGAGAGCCATTTCTACCGGATTTAGGCTTTCGTGGCTTAATTCCCCCTTAAATTTCTACGCTGTTGTGGCGTAAGTGTAGCTCGTTATTGCCTCACTACATCTCAATTGATCCAGTCGCCCGAGAGAAATGTTAGTTTGGGTGATGATTCGGGTGAAGATGCTTGTGACCAATCCATTGTCCTCCACCATCAAGTTTCGGATTTCCATTAGAGATCGCCCCCTAATTGTTGTTCTTTATTAGGAATTTATTACTCTATGTTTTATCTTATTCGGTTTTACATTGTAGTACATTAATATGGTTATGTGGGGCATATTACTGGAATGTAAAACTTGTTCGCTCTGTCAAAAAAAGCAAAAAAACAATTTTTTTTAGTTGTTTATTGCATGCCTAGGCGATCTTCACATCGGGAATAAGTACCAATCAACCAAAAGAGAACCGTACCAACTACCGATGATCAAAGCGAAATCACCTTGATACGAGCAATGTGCAACATATCGATGGATGGGGTGGTTTGGGCAACTAACTAACAGAGTTTATGCATTAAAGTTAACCTAATTGATCAAATGAGGGCAAAAGAGCTATATTTTAAGGTTATGAGAATTGAACTCCGACTCCAAGGTCGGAATGTGTCCTCTTTACCATTAAAGTTAACCTAATTGATCAAATATGGAATGATGTAAAAATCTTCCTACTTTATTACCTCCCCTAAAAAGAACAGTCAACAAAAAACATGACGCCACAAAACCTAATTATTACAGATTAAATAATCAAGTCAACATGAACAAATTTTTTGCTTAATCGCAACTCATCCAATCAGAAATTCAGATTCCCCTTTCAAGAGCTCCATATAAACAAATCTGTAATTAGAAATTGTGAAATACCAATTCTAGCTATCTCATTTTCTTCATTCTTCCTACCACTTTGCTTCCTTCTCAAGGTTTTTCCGCATATATAAAGGGTGAACTGTACAACAATTTTACTACTTTACCTTATTTCTGAGGTGGGTTTTCTTCATTTCGATTAATTAGATCATGGGTCTTCCTCAATTCTTCAGTTTTAAGGGAAAGGAAAGAGGGGTTTGTTTCAGCTATACTTGTTGTTCTGATTAATGCGTTTGTAGGGTTTTTATTTGATTTGATTTGATTTGATTTGATTTGATTTTACATTCATTAATTTGATTTAACTTCAAAAATTAGGTATTTGATTTATGTGTTTGGTCAACGTCATTTCAGCTTATTTTGATTGTTGGGAAGTAGTTCAAGTTCCATTTTCTAATTCAGACAATGCAAATTTATCGACAGTTAATTATATGAAATGCTTTTTGTTTGGTGCAGACAATGTAGGAGAATTTGCATGTCAATGTTGTGATTAATATGCTTTTGTTTGGTGCAATGTAGGATAATTTGCATGTGAAAGTTGTAATTGATATGCTTTTGTTCGGTGTAATGTAGGAGAATTTGCTTGTATAAGGTGTGGGATTTTAACTGTTTGAGAATGTCATATTCGACGACTTTAAGGAGAAGGCTTCACCATGGAGATGTTGATGGGAGAAGGCGTGAGCATTATGATACACCGAGTTCTGATAGTTTAAGTGAACCGTTACTTGGGAATGATCGTGAGTACGGTGATAGGCAACCTGAGGTGAATTCATTTTGCTCCTTTAGTAATCCGTTAACCCCCTTACCCTGTTATTTTGCGTGAGCCATTGATCCATTGGGCGAGTGTTGTTTTAGTAATCTGTGATTGGATTTTACTTTATGGGGTTGATTGGTACATGTGATTGTTGTTTGATTCCTGACAGATTTTTATTTGTAGCAATATACTTTAGATGATCTTCTGGATGATGAAGGGAAGAAGGTCCAACTCCATTGGTCGTTTATATTTTCGCAGTTGCTTGCGCACTGGGCACAGTGGTTAGGTATGTAATTCACGCAGGATTTTTTGTGCACCTTTTTAACTAAGAAATTTTTTTCGTTTAATTTTTAAGATTCACAAGTGATGAAGGCCTTATTCTGTCCGAAATAGTCTCCATATACTAAAATGAAATGTTCAGAGAGTTGCTTACAAGTGATTCTTATTCCTGTTGATAATAATTTAGCACAGACAACACGTAGGAGGTAATGAGTAAGCTGGTACGCTGTAAAATGTAAATTATGCTTTTATGTTTTTGGAGGGTGATGGATGGGGAGGATTGACCAAATGCGTAGCTTAGACCGTAGCATAGTACTGATAGTAGCATACTGATACATGTATACTGAATTAATGACCAAATTAAATAAATCATAATTTGTGGAAGGGAGGGTTAAAGATTGAGTCGAAAGGGAGTAAAACTACAGAGGAAGGAAAAGTGGGGATTCGCCCATTTTTATAACCATGAAGCTGGAGAGAAGGCAAAGGAAAAGAGAAAGAGAGAATGCATTCATGAAGGTGGAAATAACTTCTAGCTTCTTTGCACTCTAGCTTACAGAAGAAGCATCATACAGGATGATTATGTGTTCGCCTGGCATACATAAACCATAAATTTATTCTGCAACATTATAAAGTTTCAAGCTGTATTCAAATGTTTTATGATCGCAACAACAACAACATCAGCCTGAGTCCCAAAATGAGTTGGAGTCGGCTGACATGAATCATCATTTGAAACCATCAATGACACCCAATAAAGAACTTACTGCGCCGAAAGAAAAAAATTGGTTTTTGATATTATTTAGTTCCTTATTGTGGGAACTTGAGGAAACTTTACATGACTTGAACCGAATGATAGCTATTCCTTTTCCTTTTTCGTCTGTTTATTAATGTCTTGATTCTCTTCCAGCAAATATTGTCATTGGTTCGAGGTCACTTCTTGGACGATTTGTGAATCTTCCGTCTGCCCAACAAACGAAGTTTCTTGCACCAGCTCTTAGCCCTTTGCAGGTATAATTTAATGTGTATTTCCTTGCGAATTTCCGAAGTATTATGCTTGAAATGAGATGACTTTGTATACATTTGTTGACGTTTACATTTTGTAAATAGGGCTAAATTCTTAATTTCTGATCAAATAATATGATCGTCAATTTGTTGGCTTTCGTTGGAGCTTATCTCTGTACTTTTTAGAATGTAGGATAGCTGTAAGACTTGTGTGTCCCCGAGCGCTGGTCGTTCACATCTTTTGATTAAGTTTGTGTCTTCGTTGCTTTGTGTGGGCAGGACTATCTGACGTCTGAATAACGTATTAAGTTCAGTTCTCTTCTAATTTCTGAATCCCGTATAGTCTTATATAACCCAGATGCTTTAACATGTTGGTGTCATAGGAAGAAAGACTCGGAAAGCTTCAAAGTAGGCTACAAGTTCCCTTTGATGGAAACCGAATAGAGCATCAGGTTAGTCCAGATTCATTTGATCTCTGTGACTTTGTTGTGCAACTTGGGTTATCCTCGTATTCTATGTTTGCTCTTGAAAGATTGGTTTGGCTTCCTCTTTGGACCATGAGTGGATGCCATAAGTTGCTTGTTTTGCACTCCGAGACAATTCGGATGTTTATTTGTAACTGATGATGCAAATGAAATCGCAAAAGACATTAATTTCACCACCGTAACTTTTGGAGCTACTTTATTTTAGCCATGGATTAAGTTACTGTCATAATTGGACAGAAGCACAAAACACATTTACTTGTGCTCATGATGGTACAACAACACCAACAAGATTAACCTAGTAACTCAAGGGCTCCTCTACTTTGCGGGGTAAGGGGGATTGCATGTACGCAATCTGACCCCTGTGTTAACAACACAAAGAGGTTGTTTCTACCTAAAGTGAAAATTGCATCGACGAGTGCATCAAATTGCTGCTACTTCACAATTGAAAGAAACACAGCCAGTTTTGTGAGTCATTTTGCTTTATTCTATCATAAGTCATAAGACTCATAATCAAAGAATAATGATAGTTCTGTAAAATATTTTGCTCTCGTTGGAGCGTTTACTCTTTTTTTCTAATTATCCTGTCCTTTTTACCGTGGTTCTCTTTCTTTGTGCTTCTTTCCTGATTTTCTCTTTGTAATTTTTTTCGATAAGTGATTCTTCTATTCAACTAGAAGTTTACATTTGTTTCTGGTGCGGATTTTTAGGAGAGGCCATGTGCAAATGGGCGAGAGCATATATACATGTTAATTCATGCCAAAAAAGTAAACGTAAACATCTAGTTGAACATGCCAAAAAAAGAAAATGTGAACATCTAGTTGAATAGGAGGGACTGAGGGAGTCGTATTCATTAGGACACTAGAGGATGACACCCATTTACAAAAAGACACCATGGGGGTGACTACCTTATACACAATGAAGGTTTAATTGTAGTTATAATAGCCGCACTGTAGCTGAATTCTGTGCCAGTGGCTGAAAAGTCACCAAAATGGAGGGAGTAAATAGACAACACAGAAAATATTTTGTAACACCACTGAAAATGTTTTGTAGACAACCGTGCACAATCTTCGTTATGATGAATACTGTAAATAATCTATGGGCGGACTCTCATTAGTACAGAAATGAAAGATAAATTCGTGAATTTCTCTGATCAACATTCCTTGACAAATTCTATCCCATGTAGTTGAATGATTGATCCACTGCTTGAACTATAGTCACTAACATACAAACTTCCAATCCCTGTTCAATTTGATCTGCACAGTTGTAAAACCAGTATTTTCATGTCTCATGTGTGGTTGGCTTACATGTCAAATATCTAAATAGATCATATGTGCTTGTGCTCCCATGTCAAAATTTGCCTATAATCGCCTTAATATTGTCGTGAATGGAAATGTTTTGTATTTATGTAGTGGTTTAACTCATACATGGTACTGAAAAGAAATCACTTCCATAATAAGTACGTAACCAGTGAATCATTTGATATCAGGATGCTCTCAAGAGGCTATGGAGGTTGGCTTTTCCCAACAGGGAGCTTCCCCCTCTTAAATCAGAGCTTTGGAAGGAAATGGGTTGGCAAGGTACTGATCCCTCAACTGATTTTAGGTATGTCAAGCCATGATGAAAGATCACTTCACAGCTAATTTAATTACTTTTAACATTGGAGGTTCTGAATCTTCCGATTCATTTTCTGTTCTAGGGGTGGAGGATATATATCCTTGGAGAACCTCGTATATTTCGCTGAGAAATATCCGGTACAGTCTTCTTCTGATGTAGATTGTTTTCCTTGATTCTTTTTCTTGTTGCTTAGATGATATTCATTCACTCTAATATCACTCCAGATAAGAATCTGACTTTCTAATCCACAAGCTGGCATTAAAAAAACTATGCTTGATAGATAAGATTTGAGTCATACCGCGTTGCTATCTAAAGCCTCTACCTTCACATCATAAAGGCTATTTATTATACCTGTAGTTTTTCTTCTTCATTTCTTTCTCTTATGTCTTGCTTTCTATTGCCCATCAGTTAAGTTCTCATAGTTGATCTACGTTTATTCCTAGATTTTCTTGGTATTGAAACATGAATTCATGACATGTCAGTAATTAAATGAGACCTTTCAAGTGGTGGTTGTGATGGCCCTTGTGTAAATTTAACATTTTTCTGCTAAACAGGAGTCCTTCCAGTGTTTGTTGCACAAGCTAGATGGACGAAGGGCTGAGTGGGAATATCCTTTTGCTGTAGCTGGCATCAACATTTCCTTCATGTTGGCACAAATGCTGGATCTTCAATCGGGTATGTGACTGTAAATGAGATGGCTTGACCTTGTCCCAGCTGAAGTATACTATACCTCTAAGTTAGTGTCTCTAGACTAACTCAAATACTGGAATAGACAATAGCAAACGTGTCATTTCCATGAGTTTTTTTTTTTTTTAATTATTCACCCAAAGTAGTAATTTTTTTCTTGTAAAGGGAGCCACAGACAATTCATGTTTAAAGGTCTCGTACCTAGGTAATGAGCATCACTCCTTAACGACTTTACCATCTCTAGCCAACAGGTCACGTATGAGACCTAAATAGTCAATCGAGAAGGTAGATGACAAACAAGCTAAATATAATAGGCTAGTTAGACCCAGGTGGTCCAATTTTTAATTGTTTATACAAGTTTGCACCATGGTGCTAAATCGCAGTATGAGTCACATCATGACAGTGGCTGCAAATTGGGGTTGCTTATTTATGACACGGTGTCGCACAGTGTCGCTGTTTATCATGTCTTGTTTTTATAGCAGTTATATAAGCCGTATCAGTCTATCAGAGTAGTATCGACTTAAGAAGTATCTGCCAAGTATCTGGAGATATCGGTTGTATACTTGTATGGGTCAAAAATTGGCTGTATTGGTATTTATGGAACTGAAAAATATCGGCACGGAGAGATTCATATAGCTAAAATGTTGCGTAACCGGCCAATATTTAATACCATGGCAGTATGACACACACAAGTGGTGTATAAACAATGTTTCAGGAACGTATCTGAATTTTACTACTAGTTCTCCAAAAAATACCCATGAGACTAGTTTGTCGCCCATTCCCCTATTTTCTCATCCACTGGCAGGCGAGCGATCTTCATTTTCCGTGCAACTATATCTAATCACTCTTCTTCTCTCTCTCTCTCTTTTTTTTTTGAAATAATAGTACTTGATCATTTTCATTCACTCTCAACTTTAAATTGTCTGCCACTTAGGTGCACTTAATCTCCTTCGCATAATTTTCTCTGAAAAATTAGAAGTAAAATGTCTTTCATATAGTTGTAGAGGCTGATCAATATCTCAACTCTTGCAGGAAAACCAAGTTCCACAGCAGGAGTGCGGTTTCTCGAATTACTAGCTGGCGATGAAATGGCGTTTGATAATCTTTACTGTATAGCTTTCCAAATGATGGATGCCCAGTGGCTTGCAAAGCGTGCATCATATATGGAGTTTAATGTTAGTGTTTTCACTTTGATTCATTTTGAGCTTTTTATCCCTCCTACATTTTTAACAACTTTCTTAACTTTGTTTGTTTTCACTATTAATAGTGTGTTTTTTCCATTTTCTTTTCATTATTTACATTTGAACCTATAATTGACGGTCTTGAAAGATGATTCATGTTAACTAGCCCCATTATCTGGCCCAATCTATTTGGGATTGTTTTTGTTGCTGTGATGGTGGTGGCCCACCTTCCTATAATAACATGTTGAATAAGTTATCCCGTGACGATGTTTTTCAGGAAGTTCTGAAATCAACAAGAGCGCAATTAGAACGTGAACTCGAGTTGGAAGACATCTCCAATATAAAAGATCTACCGGCATACAACCTATTAAGAAGATAAAGCCTCATCAAATTGTTTTTGCATTAACTCTCGTGTAAATAAGTTGAAAATATCCTGTACAACATGCAACCCCTGTGAAAACTCCAGAAATTGGATTAATAAAGCATGATGCTTAAGTGGATTTAGTAATCTGTGTATTTTAATCATTTATATAAAGTTCGGACTTGTTTTCTTGAATATTGGAATGCACAAATACCGATTGCTCATTTGCTCTACACACTGCATGCATTGGGTTCATCTCGGCACACCAGGACTGTGGATCCTAATGGGAGGGACTACTTGTTCATGCCCAGTTCTATATATGTTGCATTTTGGCTGCTCTCACAATTAGGACCAGTTCATCTCTATCGCCCAGACTTGTGTAGTCACGGCCTCCTTGTTCCTGGCCCACATGGATGAGTTTTGGGGGAAACCCCTCAGTGTTGCTTAGTAACGGTCTTGACTGGGAGCATGCATCCCGGTCCACTATGACTGGGTCAATCTGTCAGGGATGTGTTATCCAGCAGTCCAGTTGTCCTAGGTGGTTGGGAATCCTTGTTTCTTCTCTGATTTTCCACCTTGGCCTTGATTGATAATATGCTTGAACGGTAAGTGGTTGGTGTCGCATGTTGAATTCTGAGTTATTCACTTGCTGTTACTTTGTGGTTGCAATCTCTCGTTTCATTTGTAACTCAGAGGTCGAGATAAAGGGTAGGGAATGCAATCTCGAAGCAGATGAATAACGTCACCAGGTTATTCTGCTATTTGACTCGTGATTTTTGTTATTGAGTTGCGATTCCATTTGAGTTAGTCTTGGTTATAATAGTCATTGCGGAGCACGAACGGGAGCTGTGATTCCTAAAACTAGGAAGAGGTGTGGTTATACACAGACAGATAGTCGAACTAGGAACCATGTGTTGCAATTCGCTTGCATTCATTCTAGACTCATTATTACTCGCGATTGTTTGTTTGCGATTTTATTAAACAAAATTTATTTTCACAGTACGTTTTTTATTCATTATAGTACTTTTTACCTCATTTTTTCCATTTGTTACCCTTACTATCAAAAACACAAACTCATTTCTCTCTATTGTTAGCAATTACCTATTACCTATTCTCACACAAAAAAAAAAAAAATCTTCAATTATGGTTGATAATTCCAAAGTATTGAACTTGTATCAATTCATTAATTATATGAATATTAAAATCAAGTTATGTTTTTCTTAATTTTTGACGGCTTTTTTTTTCTTTTTTAATTAAACTAAGGTTTTTTTAATTGATTTAGGGTTGTGGTGATTGGGGACTAGGGGTGGGCCGGTGGCGGGGGCCTGGGTGGGAAGGCAGCCGACGAACGAAGATATGGCCGGCGGCCGGCGAACAAAGATATGGCCGGCGGCCGGTGGTGGTCGTGGTTGTTCAACCGTTGGTGGACAGAAGGAGAGGGTGATCATGGGTGGGTTAATGGGTTTTCACATTTTGATATGTTCATTTTATATATACTTTCCCCCCTCATTTTAGCTTGGTTTTATATTATTTATCCGCTTTTAGGAGCGATTTATTGAGCTAATATCGTCTTGGAAGTATTCTTGTGCTTTTATGTCTTTTATAGGATTTTGTAGCGGTTTTCCGTCATTTTTCCTATACTATGCATAATCCCGAGCAAGGCGAAGCTATGTGACGAGTATTGGAGCTTAAGATGGTGTGCCATCATAATTCAGAGATTCCGAGTCAAGGTTAACAAGTTTCATGTCATTCCGAGCTCATATGAAGAAGTTATGACGGTTTTACAATGCTTTGTCAATGGTCGTCCATGACCCCATGCCATGCCCCCTATACCTAGGAGTCGTGAGCATGCTTTATTAGAAGAAGAAAATAAGCTATAAAGGATGATGGTCATAACCCTATCGAGGTTGATAACCCCTACTCCTTGGGGTTGCATGTATGCGCAAATAAGGAGCAGAATTGAACAGTGTGGCTAACTTTCCATAATCTCGATCCGGGTCAGTGACCACTGGCACCCGGGTTGTAAACAGTCTCAACGACTATTCATTTTCCGACTTCCTCTATATATTGCAATGCTTTCATTTCGACAAGGCATCTAAAAATACTCTTTATCATTTCCAATAATTTACATATGCTTTAGTTTTCAATTGTTTACATTTCAACTGGGTTTATCTCAACCTTTGTTCTTCTTTATTTCAAGTTCTTCTTTCGGTATTTTTCTTGCCTTGTATTTCAGTTTTGTTTATTTCATTTCTCATTCTATAATTTGTTATCATGCCATTACTTTTATCCATGTTATTCATTAGTTTACATTTCATAATGCGTTAGTAGTCCTTTAATCTAAGGACGGGGAAGCCATGTTTGATTAGCATTTTATATATGTTGAATTAGGAAATTTTAATATCAATTTTTTGTTTATATCGCATGCTTGTTTTGTATTGTTAATCTTTGATTATTGGCCATGATCGTAGATTAATTTGTTATTCTTTTCCTAAGAGCGAAAGTCGGGAATTGAATTAGGCAAAACATGTTTTAATAGTTCGATCTATTTTGTGCGAGAGCTCGTTAGTAATCGTTCTATGCATGGTTGGGTAATAAGCCGAGAGGAAATTGCTAATAACCTAAACAACAGTTGATTTTATGTTCATATAATTCGACATTGATAATTGCTAATCTACACGTGTAACCCCATCCCTCTAGATCTTTTATCATCATTGTTATACATCTTATTTTAGCTATCGTTTTAATTTACAAACCAACCTTTCAAATCACACTTGTAAACCGACCTTGATAAAATTCGCTCCATAACAACTACTTGACAACTCCCGTCTCCCCGAGAGCGACCCCTACTTCCCTAATTACATTAATTTGTTTGTTAGCCTAAAATAGGGTAATTTATCTTTTATTTGGGTACGCGACAACCCTGTCACATTTTTTAACTTGTTTGTTTCTTTTTTCATTTCCATGTTCATGTAAGCGACTCGACAACCCACCAACACATTCCCCACGTGGCTGATTTGACGGCGGTAATTGACGGACAATGGTAGTTAGTGTGATTGATGGGGTTGGTGTGAGAAGAGATGGAAATTAAGAACAGAAAAGTTGGGAAGAGATAAATGGAAAAATGAAAGGGGTATAATTGTCAAAAGTGTAGTGTACTGTGATGAGTAAAATACATACTTCGAAAATTAGAACTCTTATTATTATCGTTTATTATTGATTAGCTAACTACTGTTTCCATTAATATTAACTAGTATTATCATACGAAGTACAACTCATTAATCTTTGAAATTGTTGAAAGTTATTAGCATGTTCGATTCAATGATAAATCTCACAATGTCCCAAATTCGCAAATTCATGTGAATAGATTGGCTCGACCTAATCACTAAACCCGATGAGCCACTCACTGACTTCGGTCCAAAATTGTCGTGCGATAAAACAAACTTTCTACTGGAACTGAATTGAGGAAAAAAAATAGCCTAGCAAAAGATGGCTCACTGGCCTGACCGGAATGGAGATAGTCACAAGTCATAGAATCATTTCCATGTTAGCTGCTTGCAAACAACTTGCTACAACTGACAACATAATGAAGAAGGGAATGCTCATGGTCAATAGATACAACTTGTGTAGGATACACATGGAGAGCCATCAACATTTGTTCTTCAGGTGCCACTATTAAAGCAATATCTGAAATCAGATGCTGAACTGGTTAGGGAGTGGTAGTCCAAGACAGATTACATTTCTGCTCTTCAATGGAGTGCAAAGCAAAAACATAGGCAACACTGGAAGACTAAATGTCTAAGGAGTATTCTAGCTGCAACTGTATACCTTATCTGGAGAGAACACAACAATTGCATTTTTCTGGGGCAGAAGTAGACTGAGGTTCAGGTCTTTCAACTGATACTGTAATACTCGGTATTTTTAGTATAGGGACACTCGGTAGAGTACAGGGTACTCGACCGAGTGCCTAGTGGTGTCAGTCTGTCAGTGTTCTGGA
>VHZZ01013806.1:0-13915 GCA_009801015.1 Silene noctiflora | reverse complement strand
TCTTACTTTTCTCTCTTTCTCCTTGCTGTAGTTTAGAAATCAAAACCTATAACCCTATTCGTGACCAAATAGACGGACCTTTACAGATATCTTGCTTCCCTGAGGAGATCGACCCTACTTACCGCTAGCTTCTGTTAGTAGTACTTAGGTTTATTTTTGGTACTAAACGACGGTACCAAGCCACTTTTACTACGGTCCGACCCGATCCGCCCAAACCTGTTTAAGGCCCGCCCAATACACAGGCCAGACCCGGGTTCCAAAAACTCAGCCTGACGTGCCCTAGGCCCACTAATTTAGAAAAAAAAAATCAAAAACAAAAGTGAGGCTCGCCATGGACCTGGCCCGGGTATAACACTCTCATTAATTAAGAAGCCTTCCTCTAGACCATCCCAGTTAATGAGGACGCTACACATCTTGGTTTTCCAAGGTAGTAGTGCGAACAACCGAATTAAAAGCATTTAAAGTAGATAAGTATATACTTAAATGAGTTATTATATATTCGGGGATTATATAACAATCCCAATTATACAAACCAAATCAAATAAAGTAGCAGCATAATTATAATGTCAAAAAGCTATGACAGGAAAAGTGGCGACATGCTAAAGTGTGGACCACTCCCAAGCCTCCAACCAAACCGTATGCACAAGCTACTTGTCAAACCACTGCTCCCTATATGATCGGAAATATCATATGATTCACCATAGATATTTGAAAACATTTACAATCAGTCTCAATAATACGAGTGCTTACAATATAACAAGAGCATGCGATATAAAATGCAAACATGATATGCAAGCATGGATTATGAATAACACATGTATCCTCCAACTCACACCTCTAAACAAACCCGGTGATGGCATCGAAACACCATCACCAACAGCCGGACCGCAATCCGTAAAAAGACTGGGGACACGCCCACAGTGTCGAGCCCGTGCGCTAACCAGACGTCGTGACACCACACGAGTCCCTCCATACTCAAGTCATAAATGTGCACGTCCTTCTTAGAGTAGGAAACTCCAAAAGAGGACCCAGGCGTAAGACGGTCTCCCGATTCGTCTTAAATTACGTCTCCACAACAACCCAACACAACCGCACCAATAATCCACCAACAACCTCCTCCAACATTCAAAAGTAACCAATGTATACAATCAATGCCAAATATGTCTTTCCACATAAAAATGAACCATAATATGACATAAATGCACATGTTCATCATTAAACCAACTTACTAATCCATAATTCTTCCTTTTCATGTTATAATGCAATTCAAATGAGGATGTGAAGTTAAGGGGGAAATATTCAAGGATAAGGTTGTGGAGGATTTTGAGGGATTTTTTTGGGTGGTTGGGATAAGGTGAGAGGTGTTTAGGGTTGTAGAAATAAAAGGAAATCTGAAAAAGGAGCTATTTATAGCAGGGCCTAACTCACGAAGCCAAACACCCGAAAACAGCTCTGGGCCCGTACACTCGGTCGAGTGCACCAATCACTCGGTCGAGTGATGCACAAACAGAAGCTGGTTAACCGTCTAGAGGGCACTCGGTCGCGTAGAGTGTCAGTCGGTCCAATACTCTATTGTACTAGGCCGAGTACACTGCTAGAAAAGTAGACGAATTTAAGCTGGTCAGCCATATTGCTATCCTTATAAAGTCAAAATGGAGCCGTTAATATATAGCGCAGCCCTAATGAAGGTATGTACATTTGAGCAATTCAATTGCAACATGCATGCACGTTTTATCACGAGTCATCCATCCCGAGAAAAGTAGCAACTAACGTGAGATCGAGTATGTATCATTGTGACAATAGGAGACCCGGCAAATAATCTCACAAATTACTGTTAATGGAACATCTACCGTCTTTATAAGTAACATTTCAAAAAATAGATGAAGGGAAAATTACAAGAAAATTAGATCAATTTAAAATGGCTTGTTTAAATAAAAGAGGAACGGTAATACTAATAAGTGTCCTACTGTTTGCAACAATTCTTCTTGTTCATGTGGTTGAGGGACATCCAAATTATAGTCCAGAAGTAGCAGCTAGTAGAAGCGTCGGAAATGTCGATCAAGGTAGTCTATACCGTCGTGTCATGAAATCGACGACCATACCCAGGAACACCAAGAAAAAACAAGAATCAAACAAATACAAAAGCGCAGGCTATGCCTCTACTACTTCTCCACCTTGTGTCTTCATGCTTTCGGTTCTACTCTTCGTATCTTCTCTTATTATTCGGCTTTAGTTGATTACTATGCCTATCTACATTAACTTCATCATTGATTATTACGAGTAATTATTTTCATGTTTTTCGGATATGCATGTCTTCGTTATCTTAATTGTTCTTATTTATATACGGAGTATGTTATATTACCATGTATTCGAGAATGACTATTATTACTGTCTATATTTCAAAATATATGTAAACATGTCAATGTTTTTTTTTTTTTTTATTATTATTCCAATTATGTTATTGGAACTTTGCTCGAGAATTTAATGATCGTCTACATTTAAATACCCCTCCGATTTTTTTATATACGACGTTTTGCATTTTCGAGGTAAGCCTTTCACTACAAGGTGAAACCACTTGATTTTGCATGTATGTCCATGCACCACCTCTTGTAGAGACATTGGTAATATAATTTTTGTTGTTTAGAGGAATCGAACACATGACCTCCAACTTTAACTGACACTCTAACCATTGAGGCATAGGATGATTATTTTCTATTTAGGTAATAAATATCTATTTGTTACTTATGTGAGTTATAAAGTACGTTTTTAATAATAGTTATAATAATATAAGTAGATCATAATAATAATAATTCAAAAGTATATCTCACATTGGCATACATTTTATATAAAATATAAAAAATACATGATAATGAAAATTAACTTTAGTTACCAACGTATTTCCGTAGCTGAAAACTTAAATTAGATACTAAATTTGCTACTCATTTGTTTTGTCTCTATAACTTTAGCTACCAACGTATTTCTGTAGCTGAAAACTTAAATCATATACTAAATTTGTTACTCACTTTATTTTGGCTCTATAATAATTACGTACTTAGCTACTGGCAAATTTCCATATTTAAAAAGTTAAATTAAATATTAAATTCGTTACCTACTTTATTTAGTCTCTACAATAGAGACATAATTTGCTACCATTTTTGTTTGGTCTCTAAAGTAGAGACTAAATATATTTTTTGTCTCAACATTAGTCGCTAAATTATATATTTAGCAACTGAGTTTTGGTCAGTTGCTAAACTAGTAGCTAAATGATCATCATTCTCTTGTAGTGTTTGACTTTAATATTTACAAAAATATATTTGTTCAAAAATTATAAAAAATCTTACCATTAACTTCCTTACGAAAAGCAATTTCATATGACTGACATACTTATGTATCATAATATTTAGTCTTATATATTAAGAGATATTATTGAAGAAAAAAGTGAATGTCTAGAAATGTGAAAGACATGTTTAAATAAAACAAGAGCGTATATACTTTTAAAAAATTATAAATATAATGTTAAATAGTTTAGGATAGATATGGAAAAAAAAAAGAATAAAAAGAAAAAAAAAAGATGACAAGTTGTTATTTAGGAAAAAAAATGTAGAACAAGTCATGCATGGTTGGTTATTCATGAATTTTGTAATAATAGCTAAATTTAGCAAGACATACACCCTCTAATCCTCTATGCCCTTCTATCTAGTAGATTATCAACCTTAGAATTTTTAGGTACTAATTAACTCACTCTTCATCTTCATCACCATCATATACACACACCTTTGCTTCAAATTTCTCATGCTTTTATTTTGTGCCAACTAATTCAAATAAACATATATTTATACAACTCAATTTTACTTGAAAAATACATCCAATATTTCTTCTTTCTTCCTATAAATCCTCTTTTCCTCAAATCCTTATTTCCCTTTTACATCTAACTAAATAACCCATTTTTTTCCTTTGCACAAAATTATCTCCCTTCTAATAACAACATTGTGAAAGCGATTTTCGTTTGTCCGAATCAAATCCTCTTCAACAAAGCAGAAAACAATAACAAAAAATTATTAACTAGCCAACCCTTAAGAAAAAAATAAATAATAATAAAATTAAGACGCCATTTTTGGGTAATGGCGGGATTATCGTCGCTGAAGATGGTTATCAAGACATTAATCTCACTTCTAATCCTTCTCCTTCAAATACTTGACGTACATGCCAAGCAAAAGGAACCAATCCTAAGCACAGATTACTACAAGAAAACATGCCCTCGTTTCGAAGACATAGTAAATCAACACGTGACATCCAAACAATCGGAGATGCCAACCACGGCTGCAGCCGTCCTACGTGTCTTCTTTCATGACTGCATGATTGACGGGTGTGATGGGTCTACGCTGGTGGCGTCAAACGCATTCAACCCCAAGGCCGAGAGGGACGCTGATATTAATCTGTCGCTGCCAGGCGATGCTTTCGATCTAGTGACCCGTATTAAGACCGCCCTTGAGCTGCATTGTCCTGGCATTGTGTCGTGTACGGACATTCTTGCTATTTCTACTCGTAACCTTGTTAAGATGACTGGTGGCCCTTTTTATGAGATTAAACTTGGCCGTAAGGATGGACTTGTATCTCAGGTTAATTACATCTCTATCTTTATACAACACCTTTTTTTTGTTAGAAATATTGTTTATTGACAAAATATATATTAGAAAACTATTAATTCGCGCGTAAGGATATAGTCTAGTGTGTTAAAACTTGGGTGAAATTCTCAGGAGACTCAGGTTTAAGCCGCCTCAAAAGCAATCTTGTGGAGTATTTATGGCTAAGTTCATGTATTCTACTATTCTAGACTTTGCTTTGTAGGCTGAATAATTATAGGAAAATAGTTCAAAAGACAGTAATTTTAAAAATATGAATTTCAAAAGGTAGTTAAATAAATAAGGACAAAACAGGATTTACGCAAAAAATCAAGATCGGCTAATTGCAAATTCGAAATGGTTTTTAGAACTGGGCAATTCAAATTCATATGACGGTCCTATTTTTCTACTCTGTATATGGTAAATACTAACATGGTAAACGCACTATAACTAAAAATTTCATCATAAGAATTTTGTCTGACTAGATGCATTCATGCATGTTTGAAGGCTAAATAACACGTACTATATATTTTCATGTTAAAATTAAGGCTTCAAGGGTGGCAGGCAACTTAGCCCGACCAGACATGACCATAACCCAAATCATAGATCAATTCAAGAACAAAGGATTCACCGTCCAAGAGATGGTTGCCCTAGTAGGGGCCCACACAATTGGATTCTCCCATTGTAAAGAATTCAGCAATAGGATCTTCAACTACGGAAAGAATGAAGCTATTGACCCGAAAATGAACCCGAAATATGCCGAGGGGCTAAGGAAGTTATGTGCCAACTACAGCAAGGACCCAACCATGGCGGCTTTCAACGATGTAATGACACCTGGCAAGTTTGACAACATGTATTACCGTAACTTGCAACGTGGGCTTGGGCTATTGGCTACGGACCAAGCGATGTCGGATGACCCGAGAACCAAGGCGATAGTGGACCTTTATGCATCAAATGAGACAGCTTTCTTTAATGACTTTGCTAAGGCAATGGAGAAGGTTAGCATCTTTCGGATATTGACTGGTAATGATGGTGAGGTTAGACACAGATGTGACCAGTTCAACAATTTTAAAGAAGCTCGAAATTAATTAATTATTGTTGGATTCGAGTTTTAGACAAGCTTAACTAAAGCTGTTCAGTCCTGAGTTTTCAATTTACTTTTTTTTTTTTTTTTTTGGATTTTGTGTTTGATTTCTTCTACTTTTACTGTTATTCGCCCTTGTAACTGAAAAATTGTCATCTTGTAATCTCATTATGGATATAGAAGTAATTGTCTATACTTGCATTGGCTGCCTTTGTTCTCTACATGTTGAGGTAGGATAGCATAAATAATTAGGGCTCAGTCGGTTTAAATCCAGATCGGAAACTAGACCGGATTCATTTATCACCGGTCCTCGGTCCACACTTTGTTTCGCTATCGGTCCGGTCCAAGACTAATTAATTTCGATCGGTCAAAGTTCGGCTCGGTCAAAGCAATTCGAGTTCGCCTCGGTCAAAGATTGGCTCGAGAGCTTAACGAGTCAAGCCGAACAAACGTTGGCTCGGCTCGAAAAGCTCGTGAGCGGCTCGAACTTGTGTAATTAGATAAATATTACTCAAATTTTATAAAATTATCTTGTCATGATAATATATTTGTATCACACATATAAAAAATATCATTTCCAATATACACGCTTGAGTTGAGCTCGAGCCTTTCATTGAAAATCTCAATGAAAAAAAACCGAAAATTCTATATTATATATAGGCTTGTGTTGAGCTCGAAACTCGAGCTCGGCTTAAAGCTCGCAAGCTTGATAACGAGCACAATTTTTTCAAGCTCGGGTAAGCTCGAGATCAGCTCGAGCTCGAGTTGTGCTTTATGAGCACAAGCCGAGCAAGGTCAAGCTCGGATTCGGCTCTGCTCGTTAATACCCCTAGTCTTTGCTATCTACCTACACTGATACATATGTTGAGGTAGGATATATAATAGAAATAATTAGGGCTGAGCAAGTTTAAGTCCAGATTGAAAATCGGATTCATTTAGGACCGGTCGTCGGCCACACTTTGTTTCATTATCAGTTCAGTCCAAGACCGGTTAGTTTCAGTCCAGACCAAATGGGTTGAAATTTAGGTGTTTTGTGTCTAATATCCGCTACTTCATAAAGTTTATAAACTTAATATTTGTGGTTATTATGTTAAAGATACTTTAAGTAACTAGTTTCTTTGATTTAATGAAATTAATTTTGTCATTATCATATGAAGTACTTAAAAATCAAAAATTATAAATTTCGGTCCATTTCGGCCAAAGACCGGACCAGGCCGAGATGGTACCCACTACTGACCATCACCATGAGCTAACATATTGAAAACAACCACCGAATCGATCAGTTAAGCCCTAAGACTCGTAGTTCAACTTAACAAATTCAAGAATGGTCGAATGATATTAACCATTTATGATATCAGAAAAAAGAAAGATACTGCCACAGTAACAGCTGTAACAGTCAGAGCAGTTAAACAATCAATGAATAAATTACGCATTAAACAAGTGGCAGTTCTTTGTAATACACTAACATAGACGAGAATCTTACATGGGAGGAAGGAGCTAACAGCACAAAATTACAAGAAAGAATATTACAATTTGAATAACCTGGCACCACTTTACACTGATAATATGGTGCATATTCCATCTAATGAAAAATATAACAGATTTTCCTAAATTTTCTTATACATGTTGCCCTAAATCTTCCGAAATACTGTCATCTGTCCATTAATCCAATCAGCTGGATATATCTCATCGTCCCCTTCCAATTGCGGGACGCCCGTCATCTCTAAAATGACCAAATGATGCTATCTTGAAATAATCACATTTTGCTCAGCATGACTTTCTTTTGTCTACCTTTAAGTGGATGTTAAACCATTTTTTCTTCTTTAGTCTCTCCCTTGTAGACTTCCTCTCTTTCGAAGGCCCCTCTTCTTTTGAGTCCCCCTCTTCTTTCGGCTCCTTAATAGATGTCTTCCTGCTTTTGCTAGAACTCCGCTTCATCTCAGGTGCCACTGTATACGAGGCATGGATTTCATTTCTTTGTTTTAGAAGGTTGTCAATCTGCAGGAACAGGACCCAAATTACAAGAGCAGAAACAGAAGATTAACTTAATTTATATTGGGATGGATTAAATATCTCCATGTCGTGGGCTCGAAACCTATTGGCCTAAGAAACAACCTCGTGGATCCCTAAAAAAATAACAGTGTTTCTGAACTTACCGCTTGCATTTCTTGTGTATATCTACTTGTCATTTCTGTAAATTGGGTAAGAACCTACATGTATAAGTTATAGAATGTTAACGCAAATGGACAAGTATAAGTTTCATATCCTTTTGAATAATTCCAAACACTTACTTCTCTATATTCACTTTCAAACTTTGAGAGTTCCGCCCTTTTAGTTAACAATTGCGCTTCCACATCTCTAAGGCTCTCCTTCTCTTTCAAGTACGGGGCAACACAGAGAGCTTCAATGGTGTAACTCGCACTTTTGAAAAAATTGTCACCTAATATTATTTTGGAAGCAATATGTTTTAAATCCTAAAGTACCCATTTGAAAGCAAAGTTACAGCATTTAAGTAGGGAAACAAATACTCCGTAGTTAAATTAAAGATGTACGCACCATAAACTGCAAAGACATGTGTTCCAGCTTTTAGTTCAGTTATTTCACATGGCTGAAACCCATCCAGCTTTTTGAAGAATGCAGCATCTGGATCCTTTGCAGCGGCTGACTACGATATTCACAGAAGATAATGAAGTAATGAGAGTCTTACTCACAGTAATCCATTCAACTGAAATATAGACAGTTAGACACCGTTAAAAGCTTACCGAATTTATTGTGCGGTCTAAATGATAAACAGGGAAACCAAGAAAATACATTCCAGCTGACATGACCTTTCCCATCTTGGTGCTGTCTTCCTACGTCAAAGAAGAAGCAAGGGCTCAGATTTTCTGAAGGGCACACTATGTATTGAGTATAAAATTCTATGTGGATGGAAGAATTGGGTGACTTTCAAAGAGAATTCCTGAATCATCTGATTTAATGAACGGGAGGCTAGTGATGTCACTAAAACACTAAAGAATAATTGTTTCCACTTTCCACAATGCTTTCAAAGGGAAATATACCTGTAAGGCCAGACTTAAACCGCCATTGTCTTCCGGTTCAAAGTACAACAGCTGTAGAATAGGCAAATATCAACAATCAGACAGGCGAAAGCTACTTGTATTGAAAATTCATAACCTAATAACCAAAGGTAGCAAGTAAACAAGTAGAACACACGGCATTGGCTAGCAAGGATGTGGCTAATAAAAGAAACGTGAAAGGTAGACGGCAGATGCTAATATATCGTCAGGATCCAAAATCTTGTGCGAGAGGAAAATTTTACGTAAAAGAAGCATGGTGGACTATGGTAAAGTAAATGATCTGGTGAGATTGAGAGAATGGCAATGTCAACAGTGTAGCACAACTTTCAAATTGATAAGGATAAAAGAAACACCTCTATTATTTTTTGGATAATAGTTTAAAATAGAGTGCACAATCGGGTACCAGATAACTCATTAGAGAACCTGTCGCACACAATTTCCAAGAGATGAGGTGAGACGGATGCAAGGCACACTACGAGGAACTAGCTCGTCAAAATATTTCTAACTTTTTTCCTGGATTTTTTCGCTTACATGTTAACCGTCATTGGCATCACCATTGCCTAATGGAGGCTCCCACTCATATCAGAGTAAGGCTGTAAGGGAGTGTAAGGACTCTACTCCTGCGTACATAACCTTTTCCCTACAGTAACAGATACATTGTTTCAAGTGACCCTCAACCGAATGTTAGCCTCTTTCAAATTCCCAAAAAGGCATACTGATGGACTTGAAGTACTGTAACCAATCCATGCCCTCCAGTTACAGGATTGAGATAGTTAGGCGAGTATTCAACTCAGAATTCCGCACATGGAATGAATTATTATGTTGTTCATGTATTCAATATATCTCATGTCACAAGTGAAGGTAGTAATTAAAAAGGGGTTCAAGGGCTGAAGACGGTGACAGAGTTCTCAATATACCAATAACTTGTGAACATGATTAATTACACGGCACGATTAAAATACCAGATTATGATATTACACATACCTTGAATTTGCTTTTATCTGATTGCACACGACAAACTAGTCCACCTCGAGCATCGTCTTCAGTTATTGTAACAGAATAGAAATGAGCAGATTGTTTATCAACCTGCAAACCAAGGAGAGGCTCAAACCAATAGATCAAGAAGAATATGTGCAGACTGCAGATAACATATACTGGGACTTACTTTTCTTAACAACGGCTGACCCAGTGGAAGAGGTGATACAGTTACCCTACCATTTAATGCCTCTTCCAATATTGTTGCAGAGACCGTCGTCTTGATAGGTACACCAAGTTTACTGTTCAACAGTGAAGAACAAAACATGTAGTAATATAAGGTTAAGGCCCGTAACATTTCTCACCACCAAACATTGTATAAAGAGATAACTCCGAATGATCTAGATCTCAAACAGGGAAGCAAAAGCAGCTAACCTAAACAGTGCGGCAAATACTGTATTTACAGTTCCCAAACTTGAAAGATCTAACTCGAGCTCTTGACTTTCAGATTCAACCGCCTAAGGGACAAACAGATATTATTAGACCAACAAGACATACGAGGATTGTAAACGGAATAGCCAAATTTTTTGTGTGCGTCAACAACAACATTTCAACTGCAACAATACCAAATAATATTAAATGACAACCACACTCAACCTGCTTTTTTCCTATAAGATGCCTCCGACTATTTCTCACCTCAAAACCAGCTGAGTCATACATGCGCCTTTTCTCAGGATCTGATAGTATGTTATAGGAAAACGTGACTTCTTTGAACATATCAGCCGCCTTAGGATCATTTGCATTCTTGTCAGGATGATATCTATACAGAAGCCCAACAGGATCCAAACTCAATCATTGTACATCATTATTGTTACATAACATGTTAGCCAACTTTAATAGTACTACAACATTAGTGGGCATGATTTCATAATATTTGACGGTGAATAGTCTATTTTAAATTGCATTTCTATGGACATTTACCGCAAGAAAAATGCTACGATTTTATGACCTATCCACGATGAACTATGAGTAAAATCTATACTCCTTATTAGAGCACACCAAGAACTTCAAAACCTGGGAGATTATTTTTATTCTCCTACTGTCTGCACCTTACCTCAATTCCTTGAACGTGATGGCAATAACATCCTAAAATGATCAAATCCTACCTCACTTAAATCCCAAGATAATCCTTGAGATTCACTCATTGAAGAGGGCAAGATAGACCAAAATGAGATGGCTCACCGTAATGTAATAATGACTTTGGCAAATGTTCCACAAGACCATAACAAAGGGAAGCGTCCTAAATTTGGCAGATCAGAACTCACTTCAAGTATGCGGGAAGAAGTTGCTGTAACGCATCAATGAACTATCTCTAAAGACATACAACATTTTCTATTCACCCTTCGTCTACTTAAATTCTGCAATCGACCAACCTTGCTTAAAGGCAAAGCAAGATCCATACTTAAAAATGGGGTGATAATTCATCTTGCTACACCCAAGTGTATACTAAACTGTTTTAAACAGGCTGTGACAGTGCTGGTGAAATTTGAGGTCTACTTGAAACAGAGAGAGGTCTACTTATAATTCACAAACTGACAACAATAATTGCCTTATGAAATTGAGATAAGATTTATATCTATATGTTAAAAATAAAATAATTTCAGTAGAAAAAGTCGCCCTTCTAAAATAGTAACATCAGAACCATGCCGAAGTAGTTGTGAGTTGTGACACAGTTACAGAACTGTGAAGGATGATTATCCTGGGCCATTTACCTATATCAGAGAGATGTATAAGCGCCCAACTCAGTGGCCTGTCCAGATACACATATGGCCATCCTCTTCTTTTTCCCCTCCCACCTCCTTACCAGAAAGGAGTCTAGAAGAGCCTCCTCCACCTCCCTTCTTGAAAACTCTCATTCTAAAAGAGAGTTTCAGTTTTCTGGACAATTATACAAAGGCACAGGGAAAACCTGCCATCACATAACGCCTGTTTCACTTGGCAAAACCAACACATTTCTAGTTTCTTCCCCCCCTCATACCCACTTGTGACTTGTGAGCCTCCCCCACACCCATCTACTGTTCACTTCTGCTGACTTGTCATTTAAACAAATTGGGCATCGAACTAGCCATTATTATTAGCAGAGTCAATAATCATAATGGTGAATTTCATATATGGATCTAGCATTGCCAAAATGACCCTTATTGTTTGTCATGAGAGAAAAACCATTTCAAATTTTCTGTGTCAAAAGACATTGTCCACGTATTTCGCTTCTTAATAAGTCGAAGGCTCTCACTTCAAAATAAATTGTGCTCTTCCGTCTTCCCAAACACACCGTCCATACATATTAATCTGGCTACAAGGCCGACAACACATCAAATAGTGGTAAAAAAGCACAAGATAAATGCGCAATATGTGACAGGAAATGATCACACGACATCAAGTAGCTTTCAGTTAATGCAAGTTGCTTGAAGAAAAATCATTAATTCCTTTTAACATATAATGTCGCTGAAACTCATAGTCAATTTGACAACAATTATGCCGATGTCGATTAAAGCTAGCTGGAGAAGTATTAAGTAGCGATACTAATGAATTGAATTTGAAACGGTCTGCAACATCACTTGTAGCTCCCTTTAGACCAACAAGAAATGATAAACAATATCCATGAACCCCCGCCATTCCAATCATTCGAACAGGTCTTTGCGAAACATTTAGCTACAAGCTACTCCATATTAGACCGTAAAGTGTCTTTCACTACATACATTTGGCACGCGTACGATTGTGCAGATTACAAGATTCTTCTTACACCCTAACAATTGCAGTTACTTGTCCTCAAACTTCACTCCAACTTTTTCCCCTCTTCCTCTTTTTTTTTCCCACCTAGAATTATTTATCCTGGTATGACATAAAGGAATTTTCGGGGTTTAACCGCAAATTACCTGAACTCAACTGGAGATAGTACTATTAACAACAACGTCAACTCTCCACATACATTGCATTAAATCCGTGCAATACAACGGAAATAACCCAAAATTAAGTAAATAAATAATGGAGTAAATAAAAACAAATAATCAATGCTAACAGAAGCAATAAAATAAATTAAAACGAAATTAAAAAAAACAAAAATAATAATATAGAAAGATTTGAATAGAAAAACAAACTTGAGGGCTAATTTGCGATAGGCGGATTTAATTTGTTGATCGGTAGAATTGGGAGAAACGCCGAGAACATCGTAAGGGTCACGACGGAGGTCCGGCAGATCTACGGTTGAGTTTATTCTCTCCGACCTCGATTTCTTTGTCGGCGGCATTATTTCAAATACAAAACCCTACAAATCTACACTGTCAACCTAATTTATACAAGAACCAGATTAGGATTTGTGTGATTTTTGTGGTAAATTAGAGAAAATAGAGATTTGGTTTGGTTAGGGATTTAATTTAATTATAATTAATTAGGGAAAAAATTATGAACAACTCAGTGTATGTTGTATGTTTCCAAGCTGGAGCTTCAAGATTTCAACAGGGAAACAGTACATTACAAATTAGGTGAATATATATTTTATTGCTATAAATCCTTCTTTGCTTTTCAATTTTCAAATTTCATTGCTCTATCCTTGCTTCAAACTTAGGATACCACCAATCTTGTCTGTCTCATTTCTCATTTTTTTTTTGTTTACGCCAAAAACGATAAATCAATTTCTAGTTTTCGTTTAGCATGCCTTTTTATTCATGGCAATACATGTTCGCTACTTCTTCCGTTCTCGGTCATTAGTTTACAATTGTTTTATATTCGATTATTGGGATAATGAGCGAGAAATGATTTTATAGTTATTAAAAAAAATCAAAAGCAACTTGAAATGATTTTAGGAAATATAATCGACCTTATCCGCATGGTTGATTTATTTACTAATAAAGGAAAGTGTAAACTATTAACTCTGATACACCTTAAATAAGAAAGTATAAACTATCAATCAGGATAGAAAGATAAATTTTACTCACAAGAGTTTTTAGAGGGTTGTGATTGGTTCTCACGGCTTTTACTTGATGGGCCCCACTATAATGATATTCTTTTTTTTTTCATTTTATCCTTTTATATGGCATAATTTCCTCCATTTTATTATTTCCCGTAATCTTTCTGGTTTTAGTCTGAAAATAGAGTTT